>CM048755.1:606473800-606663800 GCA_026315105.1 Locusta migratoria
CCTTCAACTCCGCTGTAATTCCGTGAGTACGATGAGCCTAAGTGCATTGGCGCAGATGTCCCAGTGCAGTCATGGGCTCATAGTCACCAGAGATGAGCTCCACGGGTACTCTGACGTCATATCCATACTTGCTGTTTCCGTGTGTTTGGAGGATCGACAAGTTTGTCTATGCCACTGCTTCTATACGCGGATACATGATTGTCCATATGTATATAATTCATACAAATCTACAGTTTCATTCTGATCTTGATTAAATGTTGCACACTTGATCTTGAAAACAAGAGGAATATAAACTGCCTACATAAAATTCCATGTGGTGAATGGCGGAGGCTACTTCATTTACGCACTTCGACAAAATCTACATCTTCGGAACAAGTGTCCATCAGTTTCTTTCTGCAAAGTTTTGAGACAACTCCATGTCATTGTACTGAAGATTGTTTCCACACATTGGTGATGCACTCTCAATTCAGTCACTAAGATTTAATAATTCTTTCACCTCACTAAAATGTTCTTGCAGATCAAGTGAAACACTTGACATTCCATATTAAGAAAACTATTCACAGAAGAAAATAATTTTTACATATATTGTAGTTTAATGTAATAAGGGCATGAATTTATTTTCATTACTGTTACTGTGTAGCATAAAATTAAGTGAAGTATTACACGAAAATGAAGAGTGCGCTGCGGTAAAAAACACATTCCATAGAATTTTTGGTATAGTCGATTTTTCCTCAAAGGTTGCTGTGTTTGAAATATAGGTAACATTCCAACTTTTCATTTGAAACCAAGCAGAACAATATGTTAATTTGGTTTTTGGCACTCCCATTTCCATCCCTGTGCATTGGGAATCATGTGGTCACATCAAGCGTTATATTTCGTACTCATTGTGGCGATGAAGTTTGCTTTATTCATTAGTGCATTAAAAATTCATATGACCAAATAAATGTATTAGAGTGAACGGAAAATCTGGACGGTGTCAAACTACTATGAAGATAAGTGATGCTGATTTTACACTGGAATGACTAAAAGGCAGTTTTCAGAAGTCTAATATGGAACTGTATAGTATGCCATTGACTTGCAAGACACGGTTGCAAATGCTACGGAACTGGTGGTATTTTTTGAGGTACGGTGGATGTTGAAAGCTCAAAATTGCCTGTGTTTTTTGTTTTAATTAAACAAAAGCCTTATTTCATTTATTAATAAAGAATGTCCTACGTTTTGAATCATAAGCCCATTTTCCAGTAAATAACTGATAACAAAAATGACAACCAAGTAAAGATAAAAGTACTAACTCCCAAAGCTATGGAATGTTGACTAGAGCTTTAAAATGTATCTTTGAGATTCTGACCCATTGCGTAAGGATTCAAAAATTGTTTAGCATTAATTACAGTAACTATCAAAATTTTGACAAATACCTAGAATTTTACCAGTTCCTTAGAAACAAAATGATTGGTTTTTTTTATTTAAGAAACTATAAAATGTTGCATCCATTTATCTATTACATTATTGACAATGTCTTACTATGAAATTAAAATTTTCTGTGTTGGTTGTTGATCATATGATGTTTCAATACTTCACCTAAACAAAACTGTACAGTTATAAGTACCCAGCAATTAAAACGTATAATCCACAAATGAAAAAAGAACGAAGACTTATATGTTGAAATATGAATCACAAACACTTTCAGTTGTAATGCAATATTGTTCAGACAGCCAATAATCTACAGATTTGGTGGCTGCTCCCTCCTGAGGTTTGACTCCTCCCTCGGTCATAGGTTTGTGTGTTGTCCTTAGTGTAAGTTGGTTTAAATAGTTTGTAAGTCTTTGGACTGGTGACCATAGCAGTATGGTTCAATAGGTTTACAAACATTGGAACATTTTGAACAGCCAATAATAATGCCACTTTCGTTATACAGTCTTTTAGCCATAGTAGAACGTTCAATGATTGCAATAGTCCTTTCTTCTTTGCAAACCATTAGCAATGGTTGTATCTTACCTGTGGATTATGTTTATCATGCACCATTTTAATACACAGCAATCTCTTATTTAAATTTCAGATTTCTATTTATGTGTCTTTATTGTCAGACTAATATATTTGTTTACTTACATAGTAATTTATGACACTGAGACCTCACTGTTTGTAAAGCCGTTTCCCATTAGCTGCTGCTGACGTGGCACGAAATTCACACACTATTTAACTAGCGGCTCTATGGCCACTAGTCAGCAGTTACCAACTTATGGCCAGAGAACAGCCACAGAAGCTCTACAGAGTCCAGCACCAGCCACAATCAAGACTATTATAACAATACAAAAATTGTGAAGGAAGATTGCTGTTTACTCCTATGACAATGTTATCCAAATTAAAAGTCCTTGGCTCATTGTTGTCTAGGTGATGGTCACAACTCTTGGTGTCACTTCAATAAATAGGTTAGTTATAGGCATTTTCCTAAAGTTCATAATAAATGCATGACAGATGGCCATGGGATAAGCTACTACAAACCACCACAGCTAAAAAGAACTGTTTTCAATTAATTGACAGAGTTTATTACAATAAATACCCCAAATTATTGACAAATATTCCAAATATTAGTTAAAGGTACATATTGTGAAACTTAGCATGATCACCGCAGAACTATGTGACATGCCTTTCAAAAGTCAAAATCCATAGACTGATTATTGTTCCACCATGCAAATTAAAGGCAAGGTAGGTAAAGATTTGCATTTCAGGCACTGGACAAGCCAATCAGGCCAGAGCAACCACAGTGTAATCCTCTGTGAATGGCAGCAGCAGATGCAGTACCAAGGAGCATGTGGTCTAGCACACCACACTCCTGCTCACTGGTGGCAGATATTTTGAATTGGGAAACTTTACTACTCAGTTAAGTAGCTCCTAAGATGGACTCACAAGGCTGAGTGCACGCTGGCAATACTCTTAATTGAACTTGGGTCCTTCATACAGCAATGAGTCATGCTGACTACCTAGCTACATAGGCAGACCACATTCTGAATAGATAACACTGAAATTTGTAAGTCTTCAGCAACAATGTATCACCAATAGGCACACCCAGAAAGAAAAAAGGAAGGAAAAAAGAATAAGCTTTCAGAACAGGGTTCCCTTAGCAGGTGGGAGAGAAGAGAAGAAAAAAGGAATGGGAACAGAAGGGAAAGATAACTCACAACCTAGGTCAAGAATTACCTCCATCTTCTTTTTGCATTCCTTTTTTCTTCGCTTCTCTTCCACCTGATGAAGAAACCCTGTTCCAATTGTTTTTAAGTGTTATTATCGGCGGTACAACTCAAAGGTACTTTTTAGTAAAACATTTGTTATATGTGTGATACAATTATTAACAAATTTAACCCATCCTGAACCAAATGAATGCATACTGAATTTTTGGAACCTATAGCACCCTCCCCAATTATAGAAGTAAAGAATTTGGAGAATAGGTGGGTACTACAGCTGAGTCTCAACTGTAGCTACCACACAAAAAATTCAAAAATTAAATCAGCATATTCTACTGAGAGTACTTAAAAAGTTCTCAGTAGTCACACATGAAAAAATTGGAAAATTTATAGAAACCAATAAGTGAAATCAGGTCTCCAATGGCACAACAGGCCTAGGTCTCATTGTTTTCTCTAAAATTGTATATATAATTATGTGGCTTCTTTATCATTCAACAAAGCCTAACCATTTTTACACAATATATATCAAAAATTTCTTGGAAGATTAATTTTTTTTATTGCAATGCTTTATTGAAGATTGATATTTTCTTTGGGACTTTACCTGCTAGTCTCAATGGCCTGAAATTTAAATGTGTTATGGCTACTAATGTGATAGGTGATAAAAAGGACATATACTCAAGGAATACTTCTATCATTTACTCTCTTGGTCCAAGCATCACAAAATTTCTACATAATTCAGTATCTGTCTTTCCCATTTGCATGATGTCTTGATTTGCATTTCTATTATGTGGATTATCATTTTCATTTCAACATTTTATATACATATAGGTTACGTACAATCTCACTTTCAGATAGAGGTAAAAAGTTCTTGATGGGTTCATCTGGAGGAGCAAGTTTCATCCAGGTGCTCATAACATCCTGTAAATTAGAAAACAATGTTGCTTCAGTTGTTGGTAATACATACCATAAAAATATGCACAATGATGTATAATAAGTAGCCAGTAAAAAAGATAGACCAACAGAGATGCAGCCTTGTACAGCTTTTAAATATTTTTTATCATTTGTTAAGCTATTTTATGAGTAAATCATCAATTACAGTCATGCATTTCACTCTTTTCTCAGAAATTTCCTGAAATGACAGGTCAAAAGTTTGTTGAAAGACTGCTTCAAGATGATGATGAAACTCATCTGATACCCAGAGAAGACCTGCGTATCTGATAAATTATAACGGGATGAGCACAAATTTCAACTTGCTACACACAGATTATTGAGCTCATTTGTATGAATATTAGTAGAAAAATTTATGTCCTACACTAAAACATGTGTGGTTAATAGAATCTCTATTTCAATTAAAATCTGCCTATGAGTGAATCATTAATTTTGACTGACAGATCGCACAATCCAGCACCTTGTTTGTATTTTTTTTTAACATTAAATTTTGTAATGCAGTTACATAAATTAACATACCTCATATTCTTTGTGCATATCTACCCTCAGATTTCGTCTGTTGAAAGTCAGTTCTGTCTTCCTGTCTCTAAGTGGTAATGGATGCCTCCTTTCTGCTGACAAGGAACGTCTCCTTCTTTTTCTTGGCCGAGTAACAGCTTCAGCTTCGGCTCCAGCTTCAGCTCTATGCTGCAAATGTTTAACAAGTAGATAAATATTTAAGTGATTTTTTAAACAAATGATTTTTCTTTAACACATTAATAAATAACACTCCAAGGTTGAGAAAAAGTAGCTAATTTGCCAACAGTATAAAATCTTACATAATCTCAAATATAACAAACCAGACCATATCCTGTACTCCAGTATTACTCCAAGAGTAAATAGTGGCTATGATGAAGCACCTGACATCATATTAAAAAGTGTGATCCCTTCACAGTAAACCCATTATCAACCACATTCAACCATTAATTAAAAACAGAAATCTTTCAAGATTCCCTTAAAATAGATAAAGTCTCACCCCCCACTGAAAAAGGTTCCCCTGATTTAGTATCCAATTATCAATCATTGTCCATATTAAACATCTTTTCAAAAATCCTGGAATAACTTTTTATGCTAGACTTATAAATCACATAAATAACCATGTACCTGTCAGCATTCAACAACATGGGTTTAGAAAATATATGTCCACCCAATCAGCAATTTTGGAACTAATGGACCACACATTAAAATCAAACAATCAGCATAATATAGATTGTGGTATCTTCATATATCTTTCTAAAGCTTTTGATGTAATGAATCATAAAATACTGCATGATAAACTGGAAAGAAAAGGAATAACAGGTGTGGCAAATAGTTGGTTATGTTCCTACTTACAAAACCCCAGTATGTCTGCCTAGGTGTACTTGTGTCTGTGTGAATGTGTGGGTGTGTGTGAATTTGTTTACCCTCAATTTTCCCCCCAAGGTAAGTCTTTCCTCTCCCGGGATTGGAATGGCTCCTTACCCCCTTCCTTAAAACCCTCATCATTTCCTTTTCCCTCTCCTTCCCTTCTGCCTGAAGAAGCAACTGGGTTGTGAAAGCCTGCGTTTGTGTGTGTGTGTGTGTGTGTGTGTGTGTGTGTGTGTGTATTCATTTATTTATTTGTGATGCTGTTACACCTGTGCTCCTTCGCCTGGTGAGTAATCTTCGTCTATTTTTTATATTTCATTTTTCCTGCTAGGAATTTTTCGTCTTAATAGGGAAACTTTCCCGGTGGGATAAACAAAAATAAAAAATAGAAAAGAGATGACTTACCAAAAGGACCGGCTCGTTGATAGAAACAAATAAATAATTATGAAAAGCCGAAAATTGTTATGAAGTTCCAATTAAAGGTTATAGTAAATGAAGTTCTGAGATGATGTTAACGCAGTAAAATGAGAAATTTTGGTAAGTCATCTCTTTTCTATTTTTTATTTTTGTTTATCCCACTGGGAAAGTTTCCCTCTATAATTTTCGTTTCATCAATTTGAATCTAACAATCACGATCGTTTGTTATTGCTCTGTTACCTTTCGAAATCTTTTCTGTCCTCTTACTTTCTCCTTCTGTTTATGTTCTACGTAGTATTTTCACTCTATTTTTACCTCCCTTCTTAGTTTACAATTTAATTTTCTCCAGGCAATTAGACTACATACAACAATCTGTACAACAATCAGTAACATTAACTTGCGAGCCAATCCAAACAAAACGACCAACGTCTTTATTATTATTTATTTTTTATTCATATTCTCGCAGATACCGCCTTCAAAACTGCATCTCGATAATATCTCCCTTTCATCTACATTTCTCATTTTACTGCGTTAACATCATCTCAGAACTTCATTTACTATAACCTTTAATTGGCACTTCATAACAATTTTCGGCTTTTCATAAATTATTTGTTTCTATCGACGAGCCGGTCCTTTTGGTAAGTCATCTCTTTTCTATTTTTTTATATATATATATATATATATATATATATATATATATATATATATGGTGTCTCTGTTCTTTCAATCAGACACTTTTGATCCTGCAGTTATTATCTATTCATATTCATGGAATGTATGACATTAACTGTGAATGGGTTAAGTTGAAAATGTGTACCCAGCCGGGATTCGAACTGTGTCTCTTGCTTTCTAGGCAGTTCGCTGACCCCTACACCACTGAGGACACAGCAATCATCACACCTGCATGGAATTACTCAAGCACACCTCTCATCAGATACAAATCTGCAACTTTACCCTTCCCACAAGAACTCAAACTCGTGGTCACTTAGTACTAATTCCCATAAAAGTAAGGGCCTAGGAGTGCCACCGCACCGGAGAAAGGATCATTGACCTTCATCGACAAATTGTATAAGATTTGTATCTGACGGGAGGCGTGATTGAGTAATTCCGTGCAGGTGTGATGATTGCTGTGTCACCATTGGTGTAGGGGTCAGCACACTGCCAAGAAAGAAGGAGACCCGGGTTCGAAACTCGGCTAGGTACACATTTTCAGCTTGAGGAAGTGAGGGAGTGAAAGAATCTTAGCATTAGAATAATTAACTTTTACTTACCGGCAGCATGCAATTGTGAGTTTAAAAATGCAAAATCCCTGTATTTAACGTAATTTGACTTTTTGTGTTATGCTTCCATTTAACTGTTTCTTGCTTTTTTTTTCAGTAATTTATGATAAAAATAAATAAAAGCTGTTTATTGTTTCGTGATTGCTTGGGAGATAAATGAGCTATTGTGTATGTTTTAGTCATATGTAAATAAAGTTGGATTTAACTATGTAAAAAAACTGAATTTCAAGGACTGCGTTCATGCTGGAGCATTCAGACACTTTCGGTACATGGATTATATGATTCTTTTTCTAGACAGTAAGAAATGGTACTCCCACCCATTATAAAGAGTTTTATTTGAAGCTACACATTTCGATATTCCTGTTATTGGAGCAAATTAGAAATTTCAAAGGCATTTTTCCACATATCAGATAAAAAGGATTTTCGTGGTAGTAGAAATTCTTCTTGAAACACAGTCAAGTGTAAATTTCAGAATCAAATTTTCACACTGCAGCAAAGTGTGTGCTGATATGTAACTTTCTGGCAGATTAAAATTGTGTGCTGTACCCGGGATTCGAACCTGCGACCTTTGACTTTCACGGGGAAGCGCTCTACTGTCTGAACTATCCCGACACACTTTACAGTCCATCGTCACAACTGCACTTTTGCCTGTTCCTCACCTCCTACTTTCCAAGCTTCACAGAAGTCCTCCTGAGAACCTTGCAGGACTAGCACTCCTGGAAGAAAGGATGTGGTGGAGACATGGCTTAGCCACACCCTAAGGAATGTTTCCAGAATGAGGAGTGCTAGTCCTGAAAGGTTCACAGGAAAACTTCTGTGTAGTTTGGAAAGTAGGTGGCAGGTTACTGGCAGAAGTAAAGTTTTGTGGATGGACCGTGAAGTGTGGCAGGATAACTCAGATGGTAGAGCACTTCCCAGCGAAAGGCAAAGGTCCCAGGTTTGAATCCGATTTCTGGCCCACAATTTTAATCTGCCAGGAAGTGTCAAGTGTAATTTGGTGATCGTGAAAACTTTATTGAAAACTTATCTCGTTTTGCATAGCAAATTTACAAAGAATGAAGAAGAAATTGATTCAGTACAATGCAAACAAAGGAAATCTGATTTTAGGTTTTGAGCGAATATCAAACTTTGTGTGACACTCATATTTACTGGCTGTTAGTTTCTGACCCATAATTGGGCGACCTTTTAGGATACGCTGTTTTTCCAATTTCTGCATTGTTTGCTAATGACACAGCTACTCCGGTTACTGTATTGTTCATTCACGGTAAATTGACGTTTCATGCGCTGGCTGTAGGCAGTGGCACGAGGCATGTACTATGGCTGCTGGGGAGGGGGTGGGAGTCGAGTATCAGCGAGCAGAAGGCAGCGTCGCAATGTTGGAAACGTTACTCATAACAATGTGTTTTAACATTTTGTGTCTAGGGGCAGCGTAACATTTGACAGCAAATCAGAAATAAAATGATGTCCTTCAAGTAGTGCAGATGTTTTGTGCCGCTGGCATCACCAAGTAAAATCGTTGTCACTTGTCAAATTAATATACTTCCATCTAATTACCAATGCATTACTAGTTTCGATGCACCATGGCATCATTCTCAAGTTTCTATAATTAAAAAAAAATATTACAATGATTCAACCACATTAAACTGTGGAAATTTTAATAATTTATCAAACCATGTGCGCTGCACGGGAATGGCAGTGTGATCTGGGGCGCAACGTCGTGGAGTACACGGTCACTCCCACCAGAGGTTCAATTCCTCCTTTGGGCGGGATGTGTGTGTGTGTTGTCCTTATAATAAGTTAAATTAGACTGTAAGACTAGGGACCGATGACCTTAGCAGAGGTCCCTTCAGATCACAAACATTTGAACTGTTTTTGAAACAATATGTCCTTCCTTTTTTGTAGTCACCATTAAGTCATTCGGCTCATTTAATATGTACAAAACACTTGTTGACCATATTGTACAATTGTTTGAATTTTCAAGTGGTCAGTCTTATAGTCCAATTATTCCAAAGTTGTAAATATGTAAATAAACCTAGACCAAGTTCTCATGGGTCCCTCTGTATAGGGATTCGCATATATCCACCTGGCAAAGCTCAGAATCGTTAAATACTTAATTAAATTCAGAGCCTGAATGCCCAGTGTTCAGCTGTTGCCAAGGGTTTCATCCTTTATGATGATGAAGGATGAAACAAGTTGCCCACAGCTGAACACAGGGCATTCACGCTCTAAATTCTGTTTTTTATTTTCTGGTAAATTTAGACAATTTACACTGTTTAATGATTGAATCATTGTAACATTTTTGTGATCATAGGCATCTGAAAATGACGCAGAAACTAATAGTGCATTGGTAGTTAGATGGAAGTAAATAAAAAAGTTTTTTATAAGAAACGACTGTGGCTTTGAAACATATTTTTTGTGTTTCCTACATCAGTTATATGTGACAATAACTGTAATGAAATTTATTGTCTTTGTGTTTTAAAATTAGTCTCACAAAGTCCTAAGGGTCATGTTCACCCCCCCCCCTTCCTCCCTGTATCTGCCACTGAATGTGTAAGACACAAATACACAAGTAAATTATAGAATTTTCAATGGAGGACACTATCAATTTCTGTTTAAGTTGTTACAGAACAACTCCTATTAGAGTCTGACAGGAGCATTGTCAATATATGAATATAGATGTACCAAGTGGGCCTCAGTTGCTGTCCATGTGAGCCCTAAATTCAAGCTGGTTCCTATGTAAATCACTCCATGACTGAATAAACTGTTTGTGTTTTATAACACATGTTTTCTTGTGTTTATAATTTAACATGATCAAAGACTAAGAATGTTCTTTCTACTCAAAAAATGAAACAAGTACTTTCAGCATCCAAAATTCAATAATAATGGCATTTGTTAAATTTGCCTGTGATTTCTTCAGTACACTAGGCTATAATTTTTTCTGTTTAGGAAAAAAGTAACATTATGAACTTCTATAAATACAAAGTCATAAATTGTGTGAATCATAACAACTTACAGCAAGGGCATCTTCAGCTGGTACTGGAACTGCTTCTGGAGGCTCGATGGGTAATTTTTCTGTAGTTTCTGGTACCTGCAAAAGTGGTTCTGGTGGCCGATGTAATAAAATGGAAGGAGACCTTTGATCCATTGTCATTGAAGTAGTCGGCTGTATATCAGCAAAAATTGCTACTGCTGGTGGTGTCTCCAGGTGTCGAATAATTTCCAGACTTTGTGGCCTATCTGTTGTTGTTCTTGACAGTCCCTAAATAACAAAAATTTGAACAATTACACTTCTATTGCATATAAGTATTAATCTGTGTCATTGATAATCAAATTTACAATTTATTACAAATACCATATTTGCCGACATATAAGATGCACTGGCATATAAGACACACCCCACTTTTAAGACTATTTTTTTAGGAAGAAAATAAATCATACCTAATTCATCTGTTGCAATGTAATTAAAATACGCATGTTCATGTACATCAAAAAAGTAAGGCAGTGCCTTAAAGTAGAGTTCATAAACTTTACGCAGTCAACTTTCTTGACAGTTTGCGCATATTGAAACGGATATTTCGCCTCTTGCTTTTTACAATACGAGCCGCAATGCTTGATGAGAACGTCATAAAGGCTTTTACCATTGCCACCTAGGTGACACTGCTTACAATTGCTCCCATCAGCCAGCACGTCGATTATCAGTTTGCGTGACAAGTAGGGGGTTCTCATGTTTAAAATGATGAATTTTGAGAATTTATTGTTGAGTGCAAATATTTATGTAAGTGTTTTTGTGATGTTCCATAAACTGTGAGAATGATGGATCGTTTGTGTCTGTGTATTGCTCGGCGTAGTTTATGGGGCACAGCAAGGTTATAATCTCAAAAAGACGACAACTATGAGATGCAGACACTGTGCAAACGTCACAAAAAAATTTTATTTACATATTTGCACTTGAGAATGCAAATAAATTCTCAAATATCGTCAGGCGAGACATAGACAAATACATGAGCAGTGTTTCATTATTCAAATAATGATAAGACACCATTACAAGACTGCCGAAAACATCGATTATGATAAATGTCAAAAGTTTCTACTTCCTATAATGTTACCAGTTTCAGTTACGCTTGGCACTAAAAATAGTTCAAAATTCAGATAACCTTTACTACATGATAAAGCTCAAGGCAGGTATTTTGGTGCATATTATGTACATATATCAAATATAAACTACGAAAGTGTAAGAGAGAACCTTAAAGCAAATTTTCCCACTTAAAACATTATTTCCTGTACACAAAGTGATGCTTCATGAATGTACATCATTTCAATAACAAATGAGAAGCAATCAGGTGTGGATCCAAAAGATGTGAGACACATAGGTGTCATGAACAACACCTCCCCCTCCCCTGTTGCCCAATAAACAATGGGTATTTATATTTTTACATATTTCTAAATTACTCAACACCCTCTAAGAAAACAAAGTATCATGAAAACTAGCTCTTTTGAAACTGACAAAGAATTCTAAAACTTGCAAACTGCACTTAACCCAGGAGATTTCAGTTACTTGTATGGAGTTCTGCCCACATGGATGTATGGATTTATGACTGGACTAGTAACATTCCAGCAACATAAAGACACTCATCGAACAGGCTGTCCATACCTGCTCCCAACAACAAATCCCACATATAGAAATGGCACACCACAGGCATGTGAATAAGGTTTTGATGTGCTTGTCTGTAGGGATGAGACAATCTTTGCTAAGCACCTGACCCATCTACACTTTTACAGCTTGCAATGAAGGCTCTTATCCAAAAGACAGTGGGAATTGCCTGCAGATTTCGTAAATGCTCCTCTCCTGTAGAGCCCCAACCAAATCCTTGTTGCACTTGGGTGACAAAATGTAAGTATCACCAATGGCTTTAGACATGTGCCTCAAAATTTTCCCCAGACTCAAGTATTCTCACCCAGCTGGTCACACAACCATAGTAAGGTGTCCAAATCCTTAACAGGGTCTTATTGACATACTAAACCTAAGCCATTCAGCCAAACCAATTGTGAACACGGAGCATCGAGACATAAACAGAGGCGAGAGCAGCAGAAAAAGCGTGGTCTGTGTCAGCTGCCAGTCCCAACCATCACTGCACTTAGACATGCAGAGGCAGCAGGGCCTCAGCACCACCTTGGTTTAATGCCGGGAGGGAGGAACTATACCTTTTCACTGAAAGAATGGATGTAAGGAAATTCAAAGCAAAATTATGCATTAACAAAGGAAAACACAAGAGGGAAAAAAAGTCCTGGAAATTCATGAGGAAATGTTAGAGCTTATTCCACTGAAGGAATCAACAACAGATCAAGACATGTTCAATGCACCTGAAACGGTTATGGAGAACTTTGGTCTGTCATGCTCCAGCTACAATTGATGAAATAAGTCAGTGTAGCTCCATGTTGTAATGTAATCAGAACTACAGCTGGTTGAGTTTTAATTCAAATTGTTTCCTTATCCACCAACAGAAACAAATCTATGTTGTTTACGCGACCACTTTCAATATTACATTAATACCATCTTCAGGCCATGTCTTTCCATTAATACAAATGAATAGTCTAAATTGCCATTTATACAGATTCCTTAATAATACTTCCGAAGCTCCTGAATAAACATGTATCACCTCACATGTGAAATATGTAGCTTACAAGGTCACATCCAGAGAAAAATGAAGGATCATGATCACCTGGTTATCTCCATATTTTGCCTGATTCATCAACAAAATTAGTATTCCAAAAAGGTAAAACTGAATAACACAATGAGCTAATTATATTTGAGCAAAATGATTCAATCATTTCTCATCAAAGCCTTTCCAAATGATGTTGGTTGTAAATGTGGAGATTTACCTTTGAATGAGTAAATCATGTTAAAGATATGGAGCACTTCATGGAATTGTGCCAAGAAATGTCATTATTCATTTAAATGAAAAGTGAAACTGTTCCTGAACTTCTGAATGATAAGTGGCTTTGTGATTAATACTTTTTAACTGATCTTCATGACCTATGTGTTTCGCTTCAAGGAATGTATATTCTCATCATCCATTTCTTTGACATAATAAAGGCGTTCAAGATAAAACTGTCTCTCTTACAAGGCCACTGGAGGCTAGAAACATCTCTTACTTTCCAAACTGTCAGCATTAACAAAGGTTGTCATTGCTGCAAATTTTTTAAGAAAGTTGCATACTGCATTTGAAACAAGATTCACCAATACTTTTGCAAAGGCATACCATTGACGTCGTTCTGTAAGCCACCCTCTCCAAATGGAAATCTTCAGTGTGATTCAGAATTCACAGGTAGATATCAGACCATAAAGACCTTTAGTGACTTTCACAAACATTTGTTACTGAAGCGTTACCCAAAACATTATAGATATGCAGAATGGAGGCGATCAATCCATTTCAAATCACCCAACATAAATAAAATTTCATATTCATGGAAGGTATAACATTAACTGTGAATGGGTAAAGTAAAAAATGTGGACCCAGCCAAGACTTGAACCTTGGTCTCCTGCTTTCTAGGCATTTGCACTGACCTCTACACCACTGCGGACACAGCAATCACCACACCTGCATGGTATTACTCAAGTATGCCTCCCGTCAGATACAAATTCTCAACTTTACCCTGCCCACTGGAACTCACACTCATTGTTATTGTAAACCAATTCCCATAAGAGTAAGGGCCTAGGAGTGACCTTAAAAAATTGACATTAAAAGGCTTTTGGCCAGTTTTGAAAAGCCCTAGAAATACAAGACTACATTCTCAAGACTAAAACTTATACTGTAGGTACTTATGTAAGTACACAATACAGAAAAAATATATTATTAGTACATCTCCCTTCCTTCATAAGAATTTATGGTCATAAAAAGTAACCATTTTAACCCATTTCTTTCCAGTGTTGGGAACACGCAACATGAAATTTAGCCTCACAAAATGCAGTCGAAATGGACTTACTATACAAAACTCACCATGCATGTGTTAAAAGACTTTAACACTTGGATGGTGAGTTTTGTATAGTAAGTCCATTTCGACTGCATTTTGTAAGGGTAAATTTCATGTTGCGTGTATGCAACGCTGGGAAGAAATGGGTTAATTTTTTTTTTTCGGAATCTTTACAGAGACATTTTGACTCACTCCCTAGCATGATAAAAAAGTTTTAAAAATGTATGCATGCCGTTCATTTCTTCCTGAAGACACTGGTTTATTAATTACTCTCCAAAATGGTGTTTTGTCTACCTATAGGTAACACACGAGGAAAAAATTATGATAATAAAAAAATGTTGAGTATCATTGCCTGGGTGATTTGCTATGGATTGACCTGATGTTTAGTCTGTTCAGATTAACAACAATAGTGGGCATTTCTTTTCCCTAATGAAAATTGTAGTAAAAGACTGAGATGCTCTGTATGAGTTTGTCACCTGAAATGTCCTTTGAGCCGGCCGCGGTGGCCGAGGTGACTGAGGCGCTCCAGTCACGGTCAGCACGGCCACTACGGTCGGGGGTTCGAATCCCCCCTCGGGCTTGGATATATGTGCCATCCTAGTTCGTAAGTAGTTTGTAAGTTTAGGGACTGATGACCCCGTAGTTAAGTCCCATAAGCTTGAAAAACATTTGAACATTTTGTCTTTGAGACTAAGCTGTGCTGAATCAGTCATTCCAGAAAAGCGAGTTTGATTAATTTCATACATTTTCTTTGCTATTCAGTTTCCTGATTTTGCCTTCCAGTTTATAATCAATTTTTTTATTTGGTACATACTTACATTCACTTTTTCATCCTTTATTTGCTGGAAATGTTTTCTTGAATGTAAAAATCAGTTTCACATTGAGACTATTGTAATATACCTGTTCATTAAATGTTCAATATATTACTTTAGCAATTTGGTTCCTGTTTACAGTTCCTTCAGTGTGAATAACCTCAGTTGCTCACCATAGTATTGATTTACTTGTTACTAAGCAATTTTGAAAGCTGTCATCTATTGATGACATCACAGTTTTCTGCAGAAAGACAATAAGCCAACTTTGCATGGTGCTACTTGGCTCTCATTGCCAAGTGAACAGGGAAGTGCTCCTCACTCCCACTAATAGAGCTCCAAAGCAGCTGTAGCAGAGACCGGAATTACACTATTCCATAGGGCACTACCTTGAATGGCCATGTACTAAACATACTCCAACCATGACTTTACCACTGAAAATGTAACTTGTTATTCCATATTCTTCAAATGAGTAGATAGGAGAATTGCCCCTTATAACACAACAAGTAATCTGACACTATATATTAAGAACCTGATACCATGAAACTAAATTGAATTGTTTGATACCGATAACTTGATACACTATATACTTAATTTCAGCCTGTGAAACACAGTTTAACAGTAATACAATGATATAACCTTCATATGACATGACATAACCTTATTCACACGTAATATAGGCCCTATATCTCAGGACATTACATACAGTATCTTGACATGTTGACATTGGAATCTTCCATAAATAGCTGATAAAAGAGGATATATCCTTGTAAACTGATCATAACACACACTGTGTATTCTGATTCATTAGGTGAAAGATTTTAAAACCTATTATTTCACTAAGACACCTGATATGGATTAAGGCCGATTTTGTCACTCATTTCAAGTAAATTAATTATATTTTAAAGTATTTGAAGTTTATATTATAATTTAGAAAACTACCACAGAATCCAAAATAGATGCTATCACAAATTTGTTAACACACCTTTTAAGTTGTCAAATTCACATATTAGACTGTTTTTAAATGTAACTCTGAATGTCATGAGGTTTAAATGATTCTAAAGGCCATATTAGCTGATTTCATGTTAAAATTCAATATTTGTATACATAATTTAGTCCAAAACCAAAGATGACAATGTCTGATTTTGGTATTCCTATAGAAGCAAAGTGTGCCTGAATTCTAGGCCAGTTGATATTTTGACACAGTACTGTTGGCACAGTGTTAGTAAATACAAATTCCAAAGTACTTAAGAAAAAGTCTGTATACCTATAATCTGTGAGCCAAGATGGTGGAGCTATGTCAAAGTGTTTATTTTGTGCATCGAAGTTAAAGTGTAATAAAGTCATATTTTTCATGGCTAATACTCAAACATCATTTTATGTTTAAAATATGGACCTTTTCCTATGCGGAATCCTCCCACAAAGACAATGAGACCAACTGAACAAATTATTTCATCTGGAAGCCACTGAGATGTTATAGCATTTCGCTACAATAAATGTTAATTGTGCCATCTTTGTTATGGCCCAGATAACACAAGCATTGCTGGACATCTGTTTATATACTGTTTTGGGTAGCTGTCATGCTATACCCTGAAAGGTATAACCTGTTACCTATAACACTTGACATAGTGCCTACTAAACTGCAGCCCAAGTGCCTATGAGTATATAAGTTAATCATGCTAACAGTCACTCCCGTTTCTACCTGAAACACAATTGACCACCCATTAGTTACCAACAAAAGATGAAGAAGCTGGGACAAAATTTGCAGGGCATCAGAGGCAACCCCAGACACTATGCAAAACAGCAGCACTTCTGATGGCCAACCTGTGACTTTCTGTCACAATCAGACGAAACAGCACACACCAAACAGGTCTCCACATGCAGAAAATCTTGTCAAATACAGTAGAACCCTGTTTTTACACTTTTCAATTGACTTCAAAGAAAATGGTTTAAAATCTCCAAAAACACAAAATGCAGGAAATAATGCAATCAGAACTGGAACTGGTAGCTTTATATGATGTATAAATTTTTGACATAATTTTATTTATTGTAATTGATGTTGTCAGCAATCCTTTAACTGTTTCTCATTATTTAAGTAATGAAACAATGTACAAGTTCTGTAATTTTTTTTATTTTTCAAATTTTTGCACGATGATATTTGAGAATTTATTCGCATTCTCAAGTGCAAATATATATAAGTATTTTTTGTGACATTTTTGCAGTGTCAGCTTCTCAGACTGAAAGCATCTTTTTGAGGTTATAACATACTGTGCCCACTTCACTGCGAAGAAAAACACATAAGAAAAACAATCATTCTCACCATTCTAAAATGTCACAAAAATACTTTGATAAATATTTGCACTTCATAATAACAATGAATTCTCTAAACGTGTCATGCGAAGCATGTAAAGACAACCAGCCGTGCAAACTAAGCTAAGCTGACACTTGGTGCAATGACTGATGGGATTCTCCAATCAGCCACCGCGTCTTGACGCAACTTAACATGTACTACAAACAACGAAACACGAAATATGTATTTGAATAAAAACAAAGTGTCAGGAAACAAAACGGCATAATGTTTATAAACACTATACTTGAAGGCAAACACCACAACAGTGTCAATTTATTAATTCTTTTCATTATTCAATTTTTTTCTCCATGAATATGGTTTCATGAAGTGGAAATTGGGGGACAGAATGTAAATAAGTGAATGCAAAAATGAGGGTGAATAAACATTGTGAACATAGGACATTTGCCGGGACTGACAAAAACTGGTGTGAATGGCAGGAAAACGTAAATGCAGAGAAGATATTCACAAAATTACAATAAGGACCAAACCTTCAGCTTGTTCAATGAGTCAGGGGAGAGCAATGCCAAGGACCCAAAATATGTTGTGAACAGGCATTAACATACTGAAACTGAAATGAATCTGCTGAACTTGATGCTCGAGTGGATGGGCAGTGCCATGATACTATGTAATCATAATTGTCAACATAAAGAAACTCTGCAGGAGGTACATCCACCTAGTGAATCAACAGTTATTTACCATGTACACTCAATTGTATGATCTGCCAATTGTTGCGGAAAAAAAAGTGCCTTGCTGTCCCTATTAAGCTCATGTCATGCCACATCAGCCGAATAAGGGTTGGAGTGGAGACAACAAAAATAAGCAACTGAGATAGTGGTAATAACAGAAAGTTGCTACACAGGTGGTTAGTGTTGATTTGTGTTTACTCTACCAAATGAAAAAGACAAGCAGTTGGGTACAGATAGTGTAGTGAGCAGGTAGTTCAATGCAACAATGATGTGACTTAACTGAAGCTATGGCATGTACAGCCAGAGGAAGGTTGGAAGTGGGACACACAGAGGGAGGTGGCTGCTGCTATTGGAGTGTCCCAAAGAGTAATTTCCATGGTCTGGAAGCAGATTCAAACAGGAACAATTACAAAAAGGCAAGGCCAAGGTTGTCCATGGGTAATATCCAGCAAGAGATTAACAGCCCGTTGAGACAGGAGGCTGAATGCAAGTCAACTGCAACAGACCCTCCAGGCAGTAACAGACACACAATATCAACACAAGAACAAAAGTGGTTCAAACTGCCATTGGGAATGTGGGCCCTATGCATGGAGGCCTATGGTGCATGTCCCATTAAAAACATGACACTGTTCCACCCACAAAACTGGGCAGAGGAACATCAGGCTTGGGGTCGAAAGAAATGGTGCTGGGTTCTGTCCACAGATGAGTCGAGATTTTGTGTTCAGACAAACAATCGACATTCCCTCATCTGGAGAGAATGTCAGCTTGGAACACTCCAGCTTATGTGTAGGAAACATTACCATATCTTGGTGGTGGGCAAATGGTGTGGGCAGGAGTCAGTATTGGGGGATGTATTGACCTCTATATCATCCAGAATGGCGCTTTGACTGCTCAGAGGAATAGAAACGAGATCCTTCGACCTTTTGTTAGGCCCTACTCTGGTGCCATAGGAGATTGGTTCCTTCTTGAGGATGATAAAACCGGTTTGCACAGAGCTACTTTGGTGGACAACATGTTTGAAGCTGAGGGAATTGAATGAATGGAGTGACCAGCTTGTTAACTGAACTTAAAACTGATTGAGCATGTCTGGGATGCACTTGGGAGACAAATTGCAGCCAGACCAGCACCTTCCACAATGGTTGCAAAGCTGGATACTGCACTCACAGAAGAATGGACAAATATCCCTCAATATCCTCATACTTGTCATGCCACACAGGTGTGCAACTGTACTGGCAATCCGAAGTGATCACACACCATATTAGTGGGCAACAAGAGTGACTTTTTCACTATTTTGGTAGCACCATGGTGCCTCTCTCTAAGTAAATGCCATGTAAATCTGAAGTAAAGAGTTGATACAGCAAAATATCAAACTGTGTTATACACAAATTACAATTGTAATAAATATCTGAATAAAATATGTTATCATATGCATATTGTGTATGATATCTCACCTAATTGTTTTGAGCAATGTAGTAAAATTAAACTTAAAATTATCAACTTTTGAATGCATCATACAATTTCAACAAACTTTGTCTTAGGTGATAGCTTATTATCTGAAGCTATCATCTTGAAAGCAACATACTTGTATCTATTAATTTTAGGATTGAATACACTTATATCAATTTATTATGGAAATATAGTCAGATCATTGTATCCTCCACAGTAACTCGGCAATTGCTAGGAGCATGATTTTCCCCTCTTGTCCTCATGTTTGTGTAACTATTTAATGACTATTTGTCTATTTTAGCAATAACTTTACATATATATTGTGTAGCATTAGCAATGAAGTTCACAAAAGTTAGCTTCTTGAATGGTTCACGGGAGTACCATCGGATTGTATTGTAATAATCACACAATATTTTTGCCATCTTCAGGTGTACTGCCGTTGTTGCTTCTCTGCTCGCAATATATATATGGTAGCTTGTTACCACAGTGCAGTCACCGCTGCTGTGACGTTATCACAGATCAGAATGTCGACGGCGTAAACATGGAGAGCCCCCTACCGGAGGGCCGTTGAATGGGCCGCTGTACAGGCGCGGCATGGGCAAGAGAGGCTGCTGGCGGCGGACTCCGTGTGCGAGCGCCAACTGGAGGAAAAAGTGCAGGTTTTACGCATCTTGACTTGGATGACCCATCTGCGTAAAGCTGCCTCAGTACTGCCAAGGCCGGTTCCCATGCTTTACTAAGTTGGAACCCTGTGTCTCTATTAATTAAATCTTTGGTGATGCATATTTCGACGGCCTCTTTAATTATGGAGGTGGAAGCAGAAGATAGGATCTTGGTCTCTTGATAATTCATGCGGTGTCCCGAATCAAGACTGTGTTCATCCACAGTCAGTTTTCCTGATTGACACAATCTTGTGCGACACGTCTGTCCAATACATGACATTCCACACAGGCTTGGGATTTTGTATGCTCCTGGTCTCCTGAGGCCGAAGTTGTCTTTAACGGAGCCCAGCAATGTCTGCACTCTCGCTGGAGGGCGGAAGAAACACTTTATATTATGTCTTTTAAAAGTCTGCCAATCTTGAAGGACACGCCACCAACGTAGGTAAGAATAACCATCGTAGTGGAGATGACGAAATCGTCTCAGGTTTCCATCCGCGTGGCTGCATTGAAATTCTGCAACGTTTCGATGAGTGACAGTCTCATCATCTTCAGACGAAGTGTCGATGGCGGGCGGGTGTCGCTCTCATATAGCAGGGCGGCGACCGCCTCTTCCCCCTCCCCTCTCTCTGACGCAGAGGCCGAAGGTGGCAGAGGGGGGGCCACGCATAGCCGATGGCCATCGGTTAGGCTTACGGCGTGTTCAGTCTTGCCCAGACTCTCAAAGGCTCAACATCTGGGCCCAGTCTCGGAGTATGGCTGCTATTGCAGGGTTCCAAGCCGAGCTTAGCTGGTAGCCCTCGTCCCTGTTGATGAGATTGTCATGTAGGCTTTGAATCCAGCTTGATTGTCCTGGATCTTGATCTTGTCATGGGTCCTCTGTATGGCTGTTCTGGAGAATCCTTCCCTTCTGCACGATTACCGATGACAGACATTCATGTCTTGGCTTCATCAGTATCATTAGAGTCCTTGAACAAGAAGACATTTTCACCTATCTGCTCTTCAGGATTGTAGTAAGGTTTCATACAGAGGATTGAACAATGTCTCTTCGTTTTTGTTTCGATGACGGCTCATAATCCCTAACTTCGTATGTGACATCTGACAGGCGGCGTATGACACAATATGGACCAAAGTATCGCTTCCATACTTTTCTGATAGCCCAACTTTACGTACAGGGGAAAAATCCATACCAGATCTCCTGGGCTGTACACAACAGGTTGGTGCTTGTCGTCATACTGCTGACAGTCCTTCTCCTGGGCATCCAGTGTCTGCATGCAAGCCAGCTGTCTTGCTTCATCAATCCTGGCGATGGGCTGTTTCACATAGTCATCCTGAGTGTCGTTCGGCTGGTATGGGAGCAGCGTATCCATCATCGTCTCAGCTTCATGGCAATGGAGCAGGAAAAACAGAGTGAAGCCTGTGGTTTCTTGTCTTGTGGTATTATAGGCGAATGTCACAACTGGCAGTATTGTATCCCAAACCTTCTGCTCAATATCGACAGCATATCTGCTAACGTCTTGTTAAAACATTCTGTCAGAGCATTGTCTTTCTGTGGACAATGTCGCAAAGTAACATCACCTCTGGTACTAGTTTTGACTGGAATACTTTTCTATGGTTAGATATCATCACATGTGGTGCTCCATGCTTCAAAATAATGTCTTCTACAAGGAATTTTGCGATCTCTGGAGCTTCTGTGGTCGGCACTGGTTTGGTGGCAGCGTAGCGTGTGAGATAGTCAGTGCAGATTATTATACATCGGTTACCGTTTGTCGACTATGGGAACCTCCCTAAAAGGTTGATTCCAATTCGATGGAATGGAGCTGCTGCAGGTGGAATTGGTACGAGATGCCCTGGAGGTAATTGTGGCACATGCTTCTTTTGCTGGCACTCTTTACAGTGAGTCACATAGTGCTTGACAGATAGGTAGAGACCTTTCCAGGAATACCTGTGTCTGATTACACCACGTAGAGAGAAAGCCACGGCGCTCTCATGTGACGTCAGGCAGAGTAGATTGCACGTGCATAGTTGACTGGCTGCTGCTTCAGCATAGTGGACCGTGCCCCAGCGGCTACCTGGTCAGCTATGTGCGCGCAGCCTACTCTGACTGTCATCACACGTCAGCGTCGCGGCCTTCTCTCTAGGTGGTGTTGGTCTGATTCTGTCTAGGTTCTTCATGAATCCCAGATGACCAGATACTGGAGCATTGTGGAAATACTTTAGAATAGCTGACTGGAGATGACATGGAATGACCAGTAGCCATTTGGGGCTCAGTGAATCGTAGTTGCTCTAATACAATGTTCCGTTTATAAGTTAGAACTCTCCATTGGTCAGTTCTTCTTTCTCCAAAGCCTCTATGGTTTTTAGTAGTGCTGGATCTTCCCTCCGTTCAGATATAATGTCACGTAATTCAGTGAGGGCTGAAATTTCATTCATGCTGTTGTGTTCCACTAAAGGCAGTCAGCATCCTTGTGTTTGCGCCTGTACTTGAATACCACTGTGATGTACTCTTGGAGTCTTAGTCCCCATCTTGCTAGTCGACCTGATGGATCTTTGAAGCTAGTCAGCCAACACAAAGAATGGTGGTCTGTCATGACGGTGAATGGTTTTGCCGAATAAATACGGCCAGAACTTGTTGATAGCCCAGATTACTGTGAGACATTCTTTCTCAGTCGTAGATTAATTTATCTTGGACTTTGAGAGTACTCTTGATGCGTAGGCTATCGCCTTTTCAGCACCTTCCTGAACTTGTACAAGCACTGCAGTACTCCCATAGGCACACCTATTAGATCTGGCTTCTGTGTGAAGTTCAGTTTCCGCATTCTTCTCGTACAAGACTAGAACTGGTGCGGAAGTTAGACCTTCCTTAAGTGCTCTGAAGCAGTTTCTTTTGACACATTCCATTAAACTTGACGTCTCTCGGCAGAAGTTCTTGCAATGGACATGTCTTGTTAAAAAATCCTTTTATGAAACGTTGGTAGTATGAGCACAGCCCGAGAAAACTTCTCACATCATGAATGTGCTGAGGAGTTGGAAATTCTGTGACTGCCCTTACTATCAAGATCAGGACAGACACCATCTCCATTGACTAAGTGCCCCAGGATTTTTATCTCTTTGGTGATGAAGAGGCACTTTTTTGGATTGAGGCAGAGTCCTGCAGCCTGAACACACTTCAACACAGTTCACAGGCAACTCAGATGTTCTTCAAATGTTTTGGAGAAAACGACAATGTCATCTAAATAGCAAAGAAACATAGTCCACTTACAGTGTTAAAGTAAGTTGTCCATCATGCATTCGAATGTGGCCGGAGCATTACATAATCCAAGTGGCATTACTTTGAATTCATAGAGGCCATCAGGTGTAATAAAAGCCATCTTCTACATGACAGCTTCGTCAAACTCGATTTGACAGTAACCTGTCAGCATATCCATTGTTGAGAAGTAGCAGTCTGAAGTGTCGTCAATGTGCGGCAATGGGTAGACATCTTTCTTTGTGATATTGTTCAGCCGCCTATAGTCGACACAGAATCGTCACGTGCCATCCTTCTTCTTTACGACGACTACCAGAGATGACCAAGGACTCTGCAAAGTCTGAATAATGTCATCATGCAACATCTTCTCCACGTCCTCCCGGATTATCCGTCTTTCAGCTGGTGACACTCTATATAAATGCTGGCTAATTGGTGGATGATCCTCAGTATTGATACAGTGTCTTATCGTGGGCCATTTTATCTGATTTTTCTCCTGCTGAGTTGTGAATGCACCTGAAAATTGGCGTAGTATAGATAACACCCGCTGGCATTGTTCCTTGGTCAGTCCGGGTCCTATTGGCAGTTCCATGGTTGTTTCCTCCAGCCTGTTGTCTGTACTAACAGCATAGCATGGGTCTTCATTGACGGCCTTGAGCTCACCATCATGGATTTGTGCAGCTGTCCCAATACACATTTCTTTGGGGATAAGTTGTGACTGCTCATGACAGCGATCCAAACCTAAGTTGTGACTGCTCGTGACAGTTAGTGATCCAAATGTCATCTCGACCACCGGTAATGCTCAAGATAGCCGCTGGTATGTAAATTTCTTTTGTGAGCGTAATAAACTTTTTACTATCGACAAGCACTTCACAGTTTCACCTGTAATCTGTGTTTGTGACTGGAACTCTTCTCATTGTCAACAGTGAGATCATCACATTGTCAACAGCAAATAACTTTCCAGAAAATTCTGTATTACATGTATCCGTTGGAACGACTTCCTCAATTTGCAGCTCAGATCTTCCACAGTCAATGATAGCTTGGGATGCCTGAAGGAAGTCCCATCCGAGAATGACATTATGACTACATTCTGTTAAAATGACAAATTCAAACGGCTGGGACTTGTTGTTGATGGTTATTCTTGTGATACAAGTTCCTGCTGGCTGGATGTACTTTCCATTTGCGACCTTCAGCACAGTTGCCACCGTATCACAGAACATTGTCTTCTTTAGTGTGCAGCGGTAATTATCTGACAATACTGAGAAAAAAAAAGAAGTTCCTGAATGAACCCGTGCCCGGACAGGTTGGCCGTCGATTATGACATCAATGAGATTTCCCAACATCTTAGCGACTGTCGTCCATAGAGGATTTTCATCTGCGGCGTCCTCATCTCCGTAGATGGTCGCCTCGCTTAGTTTTCCTGTGCACAGCGGTTAGGAGAGCGGCTGGTACCTCTGTACAGCAATGGTGAACGGCAGCGGCGTGTCGGGGAGCAACCTCGTCCAGGGTAACGGCGATGGGTTTCTTCCCATAGGTCGACTGAACTCGTCAGCAGGTGACTGCCAGGGATAGAACTACTCTGATGGCTGACATCTTGCGGCAAATTAATCGTTGAATACTCCCCTTATCTCTCTGAAGTAGCATACGAGATGTGCAGGGCACCCACAGTGATGTGTTGTCTTCTGTCTTCCAGATGTCTGTTCTTCTGCGGGGCATCATAGTTGCCAGAGGAGTTGGTTGTGGCCACGTCGGTCGGTTCATAGGCTGCCGGTTGGCGGCTGCAGCATAAGTCATAGCACGGTGATGCCATTTTTCTTGTCAGGTGAGATTGGTGGGGCAAACAGGAGCTAATGTCTGAAATACCTTTTCCTCAGCGGCGGCCTGTTCCTCGTGTTCCATGGCCATAATCTGATGCTCGTTCTGTCTAATAGTCCCGGCTGCCATAAACTGTTGTAATTCTCCTCTCACAATTTGTCATATGAGAGAAACAGGCATGCTGGTCTTCCACAACAGATATAGGGACTACATTGGGAAGTCTGTCATACTTATTTCGTCCAACCCTCCTTTGTTGCATCTCTTCAATCCAATGGCACCACTTGATGAAGTCTTCCGTCGTAGGGGTGTCTTTTATCAGAAGAGCTTGGTACATGTCTTTTCCAATACCCTTCATCAGATGCGTGATTTTGTCGGCCTCAGTCATATTCAGGTTAACTATGCTACATAAGGGCCAAAACATTCTGTATGTACGACTGTGTCGGCTCACCATGTCGTTGGGCCCGGTTCTTCAGTTGTTCTTCCACAGAGCAGATTTGTCGCTGGCGGTCTCCAAATGTCTTCGTAAGTTCCGCCTAGAATGTTTCCCAGTCATTCAGCTTCTCTTCATTCTTTTCAAACCATTGCTGGGTTGTTCCATCCAGGTAGAAATAGACATTGGCCAAGCACATTGTATGATCCCACCTGTTATACTTGGCAAATAAGTTGAACCCTTTTAGCCATTTGTTGGGGTCATGTCCAGCGTCTCCAGAGAACACCGACGGGTGTCTGGTATGCAGCTGGCTTACCGCTGGTTTCGTATCCATGGGTCCTCTGATGATATGGACTTTTGGAAGGATGTATTCGGTATATCCCTTGTATTCTGGCTCTAGTCCGTGTAAGTGACAGCTATTACGTTGCCTAATCGGAGCCACGGTGATGCAGCTGCTGCACAGGATACCCGGCGTCTCAACCAAACAATGTCAAGGTGAAATGGAAGCAGGCTTGACTTCGAAGGCAGGGTTCTCAACTTAACACAGCACTTATACTGAAAGCAAGTTTATTACGAACTGAAACATACACGCAGCACTGAGTGCCTCTCAGGCAGAGTGCTCTGCTATTTATACACAGACAGAATGTACCAGATATTGGAAGAATAGTTAACATAAGGAACATGTAGAAATGACAAGTGAATATAAGAAACATATAAAACATTCTGGAAATGATAAATACAAAGAAATAAATTTTTGCCGGTGGATGGGATTGAACCGGCGCCCTTCAGCACTGCAGTCAGTGATGATATCCATTAAGCCACACCGGCAGACGGTTAACTTGGGGTCTTGCGACAATATCCATGTCCACTGGCAGAAATACTAAACACCCAGAAGAAGGAAAACCAAAATGTAACAGAAATTTCTGTGGTATTATGAACAATATAAATAAATACAAAATTTGAGCAGATTTCACAGATTTTAAGACACAGAACTGTACTCCAAGGCTAGCAAGGAAACTCCGAGAAAAAAATTGTTTTGACTATGTGTTCATTTTTTTCTAGAATAAAGAGGTTGTCATAGGCAAATTACATGACACTATCCACTATTTTTTTTTTTTTTTTTTTTTTGCACAAATCACAGATCTGGCACCAGTGGACTCCTTTTTGTTTCCATTAATCAAAAGAACGATGAAAGGAACTTTGCACACAAGTGCTGGAAGCAGTAAAAGCAGCAGATTCCTATTAACGACTTCATTGTTTGGGTGAAGCGTTGGCAATGGTGCATCGATGCAGGGGAAACACTTGAAAAGTTCTTATGATATTGAAAACTGATATTCAATTAATGATTTTTAAAAAATCATGAAACAGTTTGTTAAGGCATTAGTTAATCGTGGGAACAGGTTAAATATCTGTGTAACAAATTCGCCAGCTTGTCAAATGCCAAGTTGAAAGAGGGTGTATTCACTGGTCCCGATATTCGGAAACTAATGTTAGATGAATGAATGCAATGGAGCAAGAAGCCTAGACTGCCATTAAGTGTGTGGTTTAAAACTTTTTGAGAGACAGCTGTAGCCCAGACTATATTGGCATAGTTGAGAACATGGTGACTATGTTCAAAAAGCTGAGATGCTCAATGAGATTCAAGATACATATTTTCCCACCTTGGCTTTCTCCTCCAAACCTGGGTGCTATTAGTGAAGAACAGGATGAAAGCTATCAAGGATATTGAATGATGATATCCAGGAACTTGGGATATTCAGATGTTCCACCATAAGCACATGGAAAATGTCCATAAGAGGAAAAGCAGGGGCCACAGCATCACAACTAAGAAAGTGTGGGATGAATAAGGTCTGTGCATGCTTTGTTCCACATTAACTATATGCACCTGGTCACTATTTGCATATTACAATATAATAATGTTTTAAACTTGTAATCCAGCACACTGGCTTCGGATTCGATATTCGGCGCATAATGGCCGAATACTACCGAATACCGTATCCAAAGTGTTATATGGAAACCTTCAGTTATGAATGTTGGAGTTTACTTTGCATAACAGTGCGCGTTCGTCTGTGTTATTTACTTTATTTTCCATATATCTGCGGAACGACGCGATGTCAAAATGAAACAACCTCACTTTGAATAGTTCTGATAGATGGCACTAGGAGCCACCACAAGTAACTTTTCCCATCTAATATAAGCCGTGCTACACAGGCTTGCTTAGCAGGCGCAAATATAAATACTGGCTAAAACTTTTGAGCTCGTAAAAAAAACTTTCAGATATAAGTAGCAACAAAAATAAATTTTTTCACATAAATACTAACAATACATAAGGCTTTAGCATTATTGCATGAGTTGCCTCGTTCTGATTTCACATATTTTTTAGTCGAATTTTGTGAAGTGCTGGGGTATATGAACCGTAATTAAGTACTAGGATTTCAAGAAGAAAGTTACTTATTATGTGGAAAAAAATGTTCTAATCGTGCACTTTCCAGGTGGTATGATGTCAATTCAGCAACCACTTGACTTCTGTTTCAATAAATCGTTTAAGGTCAAGCTTAAACACATGTACACCGACTGCCTTTCGAAAAGTGACAGACAACTGACACCAACAAAAATGTGCAAGTGTGCCAATGGAATTATGATACGTGGAAGTGGGTTCCAAATCAGATTGTGTAAAAGGCATTTAAAAATGTTCAAGATCGAATGCACTAGATTGTACGAGGGCTGATTCTCTGTAGTACAAAGGAACCGTGTAACAAGGAATCAAATAGTGATTCAGAATTACCGTGCCGGTTCTAATTGTTACTATAGACATTTCATAAAATTTGTATTATAAGTCTAATAAAATTGTTTTATAATTCCACATTTAGTTAACCATACATTTGAAGTCTTATCTAAAATCTACTACGTAAAGCCGACTGGCAAGCCTGTAATACGTCAATACGCCTGACGCTACAACCACTGCCTTCGTGCTACAACTTACGTGTTTTTCTAATAGGGGCAAGGGATTGTTCCTATGAATCGTGATTCGTAAATTCTACACTCTTTTCACCATAAGAATAATACAAATGTAAACATTACACCATGTAATCTTCCATGTTAGCTGTTACCACATTTATATTCCGTCCGCCTAACAAACCAGAAAGACAACGGCGAACCCGGAAGAATATACGTATCACGTTAATGTTTACATTTGTATTATTATCATGTAATTATACCAATATGCTGCTATAAAGTTTTTTATTTTAATGCTGTTATGGATCCATTTCGGCACAATTAGCCATCATCAGACAATCTGCGAAATACATAAAATTTGTATATAATAATCATCGTTTTGGTACATATACTTTTAAGTTATGCCTGTTTTTTCAATATAAAGTTTTTTACTTGTGACCATGTGACATCCTTGGCAACGTCTTGCTGTTTATTTAATGATAATGTGAACTTTTGTGTCACACTTATGTAGCGTTACACAAATATCGTTAAATAAAATTTATATATATACACACACATTATCGTGATGTTCTGACAGTAGGCCAAAGATGTTACATGTTTACAGTTGGCAGTTGCTACGGTAAAATTTATACTGTGGTTTCAATGTCTGTGATCCGTGGGTTATGATTATTCGTTATCTATGTTAAAAATTTTTAGCAGACATGCAAAGATGTTTAATAATATGAATGCTGTGGAAGGTTACATTATGATTGATAATTTAATCATCTTTGTGATCAATATGTGTGTGAGATAGTCGGTGGTTTGTCAGGGACTTCTAGTAGTGATTTTTAAATATTGTACGAATAAAAATTCTGTGCAGACAAGTTACGTGATCTTAAATGTTTGAAAGTGTGGGGATCGATACAGAACAACACTGGACAAGTGTATCTTTGTGTGTTACGACTGTCTTTGCTGTAAGGAAGCGGAAACACCAGTTCCCGTCTGACTATTGTACAGTGTATACGAGTAATTATAAAGTCAGTGTATAAAAGTTGGAGTTTCTCGTGTCTTATCCGACTCGATCCTTTAAATCTCCACAATGGAGGCCCTGATCAAGTGTCACTTTCGAGTTACCGCCCGAAGTGCTTTCCATCCGTGTCTACCGCGATTATCCGTACTGTGCACAATGGCTTCACCTAACGGACCAACAAGGACAATACGTTCACACACACTGTTGTTCAACGGATGGAGAACATGCCAACGCTACCTCCTTTCAAACCTGCTCACCCAGAGTTTTGGTTTAACTTGGTAGAGCAAACTTTCAACGTTTACGGGCTTGATGCCGACGCGCGTTTTTACTGCCTTGTGAACCATCTCCACGAGCGCGTCGAATTAATCTACAACCTTGTCAAGAACCCTCCCTCGACAGAGAAGTACATGGCAGCCAAGCAGACGATTCTGCAACGCGTGTCCAAAACAAGGAGAGAGAATGTCAGACAACTAATATATGAAGAGCGTCTCGGCGACAGGTCTCCATCACAGTTGTGGCGATGCCTCCGTTTACTTGTCAGCGAACATGACTTGCCAAACGACACACTCACCAAAATTTGGACAGAAAAACTGCCTCTACCTGTACAGACTGCAATCTCCGCGTACAAAGACAGGTCAGTTAACAAACTCTTACGTGCCGCCAATAGAGTTCATTCCACCCGGCTACGCGAACTCCGCGGCAGCACTTCTAAACCCTCTAATACAAGGCCTGTCAAGTCAACTGCTCTACCGGCACCTTCATCTCGACGCAGCGACGGTGCTTCTGACTCCGCGGAAGATCATGGGCCGCAGCTTCCTCCACCCCCAGCAATGACATACTGTTTTTTCCATTATAGATTTGGAGAGCAAGCACGCAATTGCAAACCACAGTGCACCTACCCAAACTACAATCGCAGGTAGGCAGCGGCGCCACGTCCTGCAAACTAAACGAGCGCCACCCAACTTTACATTCTGTGTCAGACGCCACTAGAAACCATGGCCGGGTGTACATGAAAGATCTCTCCTCTGGAACAAATTTTCTAGTAGACACCGGAGCCGACGTGTCACTGCTCCCTCCTCGCCTCACTAACAGGAAGATTCACCGGCAGAAGACTACACTTCGAGCAGTCAACGCATCACATCTCCAGTGCACCGTCCTAACCTCTTTTAATGTCACCCTCGCCCCCAAGTGCGAGTTAGAGTGGAGATTTTTAGTTGCGCAAGTTGAAGAACCTATAATAGGCATAGATTTTCTTAGACATTACAAAATAACAATCGATTTAGCAAGCGATCGTGGGTTCTATCCGGCCTGCAACTTGTATATTTCTTGTGTGCCTGCCAGTGTTCTAACTAAGGACAAAGATAACGTGCACCTAGCTACCAAAAGCGCTAACCTCCCCAGCGAGTCTCTCAAGTGGTCAAATCAGTGGCTTGCAGAGCGAATCGAATCTACGAATCACGAACTTCATCATCGGCTGCAGGATTTAAACTCGGAGCTGTCATCTGTCCACGAACAGCTCAACAGTCTTCAAGCATCCTGCCCGCCTTCAGTACTACAGGTTAGTTAGTGTTCTAGTGATTCTGCGCCCGCACGCAACTGTGATAGGGATTCCTCTCTCTGTAACTGCGTTCGTGCTCGTCCTCATTCTGAGTGTTATTACGAGTGCTACCTCGCCTTCCCGCCTACATGGACAGTCAATTTTCCCCGCGCAGGCTAGTGTAAATAACTCACAGCCATCAGCTGTTGCTATGCGCCCGCTGCTGCCCTCAGCCTTGCCAGCGGCGCCTTCCGCAACTATTACTCAGTGTACCAACTCAACCCAATGCGGCTCGCTTGTTTGCAACACTCTACCTATGGGCAGTTGGCAATCATGTAAACTCGCGACGCCAGCACCGCAGCTTCGCGTGGAGGCCGATACGCTCGCGCCTATACAAACTGTTTCCTTGCACACGGCGCCCCGCTTTGCCTTAGTGACTAACGGAACTGTTCATAGACTGCGTTTTATTGACGGATCGCCTATTTTGTGCTGCCCTCGTCGTCTCAAACCCGAACTTATGCCCGTTGCTTGCAAACAGATCAACGAACTATTAAAAGCTGGAATTATTGAACCCTCTTCGGGCTGTTGGTAGAGTCCGATTCATTTCGTCGCAAAGAAAGACGGCACTTGGCACATGGTAGGAGACTATACGAAGCTTAATTCTCGTACCATCATCGACAAATATCCCGTCCCTAATGTGTCAGACTTTAACCATGCTTTGGCCGGTGCCCGGTTTTTCTCGGTGATAAACTGTAAACATGCCTATCACCAGATTCCTATGGCCCCGGAGGACATAGAAAAAACGGCAATCACCACACCTTCCTTTCTGTTCCAATACAGATTCATGCCTTTCGGGTTGCGGAATGCTGCTCAAACCTGGCAAAGGTTTATCAATGATGTACTCTTCCACTTAGACTTTTGTTTCGTCTACCTCGATGATATTTTGATTTTCAGCCCTACCGTGGAAAAGAATAAGGAACATTTGCAGATAGTTAAGGACACTCTCGTTGCAGCTGGTGTAAAGCTTAATAATAAGAAGCTGCAACTTCACAAACCTTCAGTTCTGTTTTTAGGATATGTTGTTTCAGCTGAAGGCCTCACACCCCCTGTTGACAAGGGCAAACCTGTTTTAGACTTACCACGACCTGACACTTATAAAGAATTACGTCGTTTCCTAGGAATGGTTAACTATTATAGGAAACATTTGCCAGCTGCTGCTGAGGTTCAGGCACCAATCACAGATGCCTTGGCAGGCCAAAACACTACCGGCATCTGGCAGGTTCCGTGGAACCCAGTAATGGAAACAGCCTTCGAGAAACTGAAGCATCAATTAGCAAATGCTGTAACTGTGGCTCACCCGCGCCCGGATGCCACCCTCTTTATTACAACAGATGCAAGTGACTGTGCTATAGGTGCTGTTTTGAGTCAAACTGTCGGAGATGTTACATCCCCCTCCAGTTCTTCTCGAAGAAGCTGAATAATACGCAAAAGAAATATTCTGCTTTTGACAGAGTGTTGCTGGCCGTCTATGAGGCAGTGAAACATTTTCGCACGGAAGTTGAGGGACGTGGCGTTTATATCCTCACAGATCATAAACCCCTTGTGGCCGCCATCCAGAAACCTCTGTCTGATCCTCCACCGCGACGTTTCCGTCATCTTGATTACATCCTACAATTTACAAGTGACGTCAGATACATTAAAGGTGCAGACAATATTGTAGCAGATTTCCTGTCCCGTGTCGGAGCTGTCACTTCGGTTCTCGACCTATCAGACCTCCCGCTGTGGCAGTCAGCTGATCCAAACATAATGCAGCTCATCAATGACAACAACTCTTCCCTTAAACCTGTCAAAACTACTTTCCCAGGTGTGACTGGAGAAGTGTGGTTGACGAATCTACCGGCTCTCTGCGACCTTTCATTCCCAAGGACCTATAGAGACAAGTTTTTGACAAACTGCATAGCCTAGCCCATCCTGGAGTGCGAGCCTTGTAACATTTCTGCTATGTTGCAAACTCCTAAAAATCAGTTGCCAACATAGAAACACGAAATATCTGACACCTAAAGTAAAACTTCATTACCGGACATGTGACATTTACATTTTCGCCTTATGTTTGAAATTCTATTAACACTATTAGTAAAACGCTTTTAAGAAATGGTACATTGATTTAAATATAACTTTGGCTGACCTTTTACGTAATTTTCAGTTTTTTAATACTTTCGTAAATAATAGCTGCAATCACTAAAAATGCATTACACTTAGTTTCGGAAATTGCTGAACCTATATAGATACTAATTTGTATAAAAACAATAATGCTACATGTTATAAACTATTGCACAACATGATTTCATATATACCTATTGTTTAAATAAATTAGGGCAGACCATGTTTTATATATCACTAGATCCTAAATTAAATACTGATAATTTTTCATGCACTAAAACTAATAATCCGTTTGGTACTAAGAAACTATCTTCAAAATTAACAAAACTACGACAACCATATACAAATCCGTATTAATAAATAATTTGACCACAAACTGAAACACATTAAAATTCCATGTCACAATAATAATACGCCTACACACTATTGGCAAAACAAATATGTGTGCATTTCGAAAACACACATAATGTAAATAATTTGAGCACTGTAAACACTAGTCAAAAGGATGACTTTGAATTTGTGTACCACATTTAAATACAAATTTCATGAAACAAGTACATACATCGAGATAAATAGTCAAAGCTTAAATGTAATGTTTAATTTCTATATTTTGGCAAATTTAATGTAAAAGAATATTGTTTAATTGTGAATTACAAAACTTTGTCATCAATCTTATTACGTGGTTATGTAGAAAGATGTTTGAGAGAAACCATTGTTTCTTAGTCTGGGATAGAGTTTGTGAGTGGCCAGAAACCTGTAAGCAGCTCTGTTGGCTTGCTGCTGCATTTCTTGATTGTGCAATGTTTAAGTGGAAATAAAATCGTTTCCATATCAACTGAGATGGTTTTAATTTATGAAAAGATCCTATAAAATCAAATTCTTTAGTGAATGCCGAAGACAACTCACAACGCAATGGACTTCAGCCAGCATATAAGATAAGTTCAACTTCACCTACAGTGGAATGACTTCGTTATAGACTGTGAACTAATAAACATTTCCGTGATTCAGGAATATATTAGGGCTCAGTTTGAGTCATTCCGAAAAGAGGTGATGGACGTTAGAAGTAGTGCCTTGTGACCAGGATTTTAAAGAGTATTCACTAATGTAAAATGTTAGAAGTGGTGCCTTGTGACCAGGATTTTAAAGAGTATTCACTAATGTAAAATGTTAAAAGTGGTGACGTGACCAAACAATTTTAAAGAGTATTCACTAATGTAAAATGTGTTACAGGATACAAGGAAAATAATGTATATGATGGATATGCAGTAAAACCATCATAAAAGTGCAGAATTCGACTACAATACTGTCCACACCTACGATGTCAAAATTTAATGGAGGAAGATGGCAGTAATTTGAACTACTAGATTCCTGTATCGCCGCATCCTTGTGACGAGCTAAGTACTTTTTTAGTAACTTTTGTAGTGACTGTTTGTGTGATAGGGGTTTTATGTGGACTGAAAACTTATTTTAAAATGGATACAGTAAGAAAGGAGGGAGATGATAGTACTCAAGTTTCGGAATTTGACAGTGGGGTAGGAGGTTCTAGTATTGCGAGTTCTACACCGATTGCAAGAAAGCAGCAGGTCCCATTTTCTAGTGATTTACAAGAGACTGGACAACAGATTAGTAATATGGCAGCAAACACGGAAATAGAAAGAAAATCGATCTTGGAATTTATACTACAAATGAAAACCGAACTTTCATTACAAATGGAAACTATGAAAACCGATCTTTTATTCGAACTGAAAACCGGGCTATCTGACATGAAATCTCAAATAAACTCAATTAAATTTGAAATTTGTAAAACAAATGAAGCAGGGACCGAATTAAAACAATGTATTTTAGACACAAAGTTTAGTACTAAACTCAATAGTGTAGAAAAAAGTGTTTTGGTAGCTGCTACTTCAGAAGTTTCTCAGACAAGTGACAATGTTGAAAAAATAGATGACAGTTCAAGTTATGTAAATTCTCAGAGCCAGGATACTAAAACAGAGTTAACTGGAAAGATTCGCGATTTTGAACAATGTAATAGCAAACTTAATTATTCTGATTTGAAAGTAGAAACGGAATGTAACTGTGTTATAGATAACCCTGAGCAAGAAGTCGAAAGTAAATGTACAGTCACAGAATTACCACAGTGTGTAGACGAAATTCAAGAAGTCTAACATACAGAAACTTTGAGTATTCCTAGATGTAATAGTGTAAGTTGTTTACCAGTAGTGAAGTCACCTGGTAGGCTTAAAAAGAAATTTCGTCCTATTTATTTTATGCCACAGAACAATGATTGTTTTTCGTCAGATTTGAATGACACTTCAGAAATAATGTTACTTAAGGAAAGTCTAAGGTGTAAAGTATGTTCTTGGGCAAACCAGACCCAACTGTTTGCATTTAATTTTGGACCTAGTAGTAATGTACCATTACCTTTTCTACCTGATGATAGACAAAATGAAATGCATCAGGCTATGTACTGATGTAATACCTTAGGGGCATAATTACTCTTTAGTTATGAAACTGCTGACACCAGTTCAGGTCCCCAGTCGTGTGCTGTGTACTTCTATTGAATCATATTCACAGTACAGAAAAAAGTTTAGGCATTAAGTTTTCCTTCAGTGTAAATATTTATGATTATTCGAAAAACTTTTTAATTACCACTGACAAATGAAAACAGCTGAGACATACCTTTTGATATGTGCATTTTTGCTATATGCTTATTGAAACTTAAAATATGTGAAGCCTAAACTTTATTACCAGTTGGAATTTTTGAGAAAATATGAACAAAAAAAATGTATAGGTGCATGTTAACCATCAGTTCAAAAGAACTTTATGCCAAATAGTAATACTGTACTTAATCTGAGACACCAGTTTCATCTTAGTTGGGGGTTTTCAATAAGATTTTTGTTTATTATGCCAATGTATAGGCCAATGGACTTAAGAGCTAAGAAGTAAATATACTGAAATACAGTTTCAACCGAATAGTGAATTCATGTTTACAGTTAATACAGTTGCAAATAATAACAAACATTGAGGAATTTTGAATTAAAATACTATATGAAATATAGGTAGATGATGGGGGTTTATTTAATGTGTTTGACAGGAATTTTGGAATCTATGTTATGATGTTTATGAACCACTAGCTAATGTGGAAGTCTTTGTGTAGTCATCAAAAGATATTACAGATTAGAAACATAGTAAGTGCTGTTAATGAGAAATTTAAGTTAGGTTAAGAATTGTCAGTGAAAGTACTGAACTAATAGTTATTACGTTACTGAAATGGAAGTGAAAAATGCTTCATATATTGAAAAGAAAGAATTAATATGTCATAAAGAAAATGAATATGAAAATAATGAATACTTAAATGAAAAATATTGATGTAGGATTAAGATTAGGGCATTCTCTGAACAGATGCTTTACTTGAAGTCTAAGATGTTGAATTGCTTGATACTGCTGAGGAATCGCAAAATGATAGTGTTAAGTGTACTGAGAAATGTTAGCTCCAAACCCTGATATAAATGAGAAGTCATCTACTGAAGTGTTAGTTAAAGAATTAATTGAAAGCATATATGAAAGTATACCTTCTGTTTGTCAACTTAAGTTGTCATTCTAGTAACATGAATAATTCTAATGAAGTTTAAAAAATCTATTAACTGAACCTGAAAACCAAGTACTATTTCACTATGTGTGTAGTCCATTTGTTAAGATCTGAGTTGAAGTTCATCCAAATGTATACATTGAGTTACTTGAAGTTAACTGAAACCCTTAGCTGTATTCTTATAGTTTTGTTTATCCATGATCCATAAAGTTGATCGGTCTCAGATAGATTAATGCGTTTAAATCCTACCTACAGAAAAGTTAATTAATGTCTTGTGAATAGTTTACCATACTCTGAAACCTATAAGGATAATTTTGATACCATTTATGAATATGGCACACAATAATTATTTTCTTAACCTCATATGCATAGTCAAAGGTATGTTGAAGTGTTCATTATTTGTTTATGGCTTGAAATGTCATTGTATATATGAGAAGAAGCTTACCTCAGTTATGTACTGTGATCTTTCTATTAATCACGTCCACAGTGCATTACAATTCAAATTCTTTAAGTCTTTTCACTCTTGTTAGTCATTCATTAGTATTTTTGTGTTGTACGTTGATGTGTCAAGAGGGACTTGCTAACAATTAGTACAAAAGTGACTATATGCATGGGAGACACATAGACCACACAAGTGTTGACCAATGTACAATTCAATCTCTATCCTTGAGCTTACAGCTTAATAGGAAAATATTTAATACTGGTTTAAGATGACCATATTATAGTATATTGTACATATGACACAGTTTTGGCTGATGCAAGGTTTAATTTTCATTTTTATTCTTAAAGTTTACATGATGAAACTATTGATGTTTTACAAGTTACATACTTGGTATGTTTATCAAGTGTACTTGCACATACTCATGATGTAAAGGTTAATGAACCATTACAGACTACCTATTACTCTTTATTATTATTATCTCCAAACTTGTATAATTTTGTATTTTTCATGTGGAACACCTATGTTTAGTTCAGACACACTTGTTGACTTGCTCATGCATGCAAGCTTTGTGTATCAATTTGCAGTTGATTACAGGGTGTTTAGTTTTGATATGGTACTGTATCTGAAAATGAACAGGCAGACCATATGTAAATTTTGACTTTTGTATAGTATACAATTATGAGATTTTACACTGTTAACGTAGACATGTACAGACTTTCAGAACACTTAAGATAGTTACTCATTTACATTCACTTCTACTGTATGATTGTCACTCATTTTCAAACACTACTGGACAACATTGAATGTTGATTTTGAGTTATTGGGGGGTAGTAACTGTTCACCATTCAACAAACATAGGGTACTCTGGACTGTGTTGTGTTTGATTGGGGCAGTTTGTTCAAAGAAGAAGAAAAAAACTATGTACTGTTATTTACTTCTGCGGAAACAGTCAAGTTGCCAGTTGCATCTTGTAACTCTTGGTAAGGTAGTTCCCATTAATACAAACATTCCGTTTAGAAGATTGTATATGAAAACTAAATGGTGTATCGTAATACCTTACGAACACTAAATTGTTAAACGAAATATAGGTAAACGCAACCAGAGTCTTTTTCTGCTTATGTAGCAGTTTGCAAGTCAGTTACCTGCCCTGGCCGTGGACGTAATTTAATGGCAGTGTATTTTTCCGCCCTCTCTTGATTACTGCCTTGAGAGTGGGTGTAGTCTGGCAGTTTAAAAAACTTTTTCATTTTTCTTTAAATTCTTCCACAATGGGAAAAATTTGACACTTTGGTGGATCAGTTGAGAACTAACACTTATTACTTTAATTTCCATGCTTGATTTGAGCTATGAGATTAACCATTGCCACTGCTAACTACTCGCAAGGGGGGTTTAGTTTTGAATCTTTATTAATGCATGTTTTTTAATAAGTAAAATATTATGTAATACTATGATCTAATTTGTTTATACTCTTTACTACTACTCATTCTAATCTCTAACTGTATAAGAAATATTCAATACCTACAGTACTTGAAAAAGTTTCAAAACCACGATTACATTTTCTGGCTATATAACCATTTTAACTATACCATAATTTTGAATGATAAATGTTTGATGTGCTCACTGAGAGCTTGTTTCTATCCATTGTTTTACTATTTAATTATGTCATTCATTCCACTTAGTAAATTGACTATATATTTTGAAGTTATTACAATGTACAACACCCTTTCTAGAGGAATTAGGAGCTTAGTTCTCACATAATGGCATTTACATACATGTATACATATAAAATTATTCTGAGTAAAATACTTTTTTATATGAATTAATACCAAACATAACTGTTGACAATATGAATATCAATGCCCTTGAAAAAAAAAGTTGTAAAAGCTTGCTATTTCATTATTCAAACTAAAGTAAATGAGAGAGATTTCTCGTTAATTTCCAGTAACATTTAAGGGTTTTGTGTACCACATTTTGTGTACCACATTTAAATACAAATTTCATGAAACAAGTACATACATCGAGATAAATAATCAAAGCTTAAATGTAATGTTTAATTTCTATATTTAGGCAAATTTAATGTAAAAGAATATTGTTTAATTGTGAATTACAAAACTTTGTCATCAATCTTATTACGTGGTTATGTAGAAAGATGTTTGAGAGAAACCATTGTTTCTTAGTCTGGGATAGAGTTTGTGAGTGGCCAGAAACCTGTAAGCAGCTCTGTTGGCTTGCTGCTGCATTTCTTGATTGTGCAATGTTTAAGTGGAAATAAAATCGTTTCCATATCAACTGAGATGGTTTTAATTTATGAAAAGATCCTATAAAATCAAATTCATTAGTGAATGCCGAAGACAACTCACAACGCAATGGACTTCAGCCAGCATATAAGATAAGTTCAACTACACCTACAGTGGAATGACTTCGTTATAGACTGTGAACTAATAAACATTTCCGTGATTCAGGAATATATTAGGGCTCAGTTTGAGTCATTCCGAAAAGAGGTGATGGACGTTAGAGCCTCCACCAGACTAGTTACTGAGCATTTTGTCTGGCGTGACATGCGACGCGATTGCCAGGCCTGGGCCCGATCGTGCATTCCATGTCAGCAAAACAAGGTTTCCAGACACACCACTCCCCCGCTGGGTACTTTCTCCCAACCATACAAACGTTTCCAACACCTACACATAGACTTGGTAGGCCCACTCACTCCTTCTGTGGGATTCAGATACGTACTCTCCATCATAGATAGGACTACACGTTCGTTTGAAGCCATCCCGCTCCCGAACATCACTTCTGAGACCGTTGCTCGTGCCTTTATAGACATTTGGATAGCACGCTTCGAATGCCCAGCAGTGTTGACAACTGATCATGGGCGCCAATTCGAATCCGCTCTGTTTTCAGACATTTGTAGGTTGTGCGGCATTTCGAAGATCCATACAACTGACTACCATCCTCAGAGCAACGGACTCGTCAAGAGATGGCATAGGACACTTAAAACTGCCTTACGCTGCAATGGCCCCCTTTGAACTGAGGCCCTGCCCTTTGTACTTTTGGGGTTACGCACCACTTTTAAAGAAGATTTTAAAGGTTCAGTAGCTGAATTTGTCTATGGTCAACCCTTTGTTTTACCAGGCGAACTAGTTGCCCCCACGCCCGTGGCTTCGCCTTCAAAGCTTCCATCCCTGGTAGAACGCGTCAAACTACATTGTAGCAAACTTCATCCACAACCTCCGGCGCACCACTCACCACCTCGTACTTATGTACCCAGTGCACTTAGTTTGTGCACATATGTCTTCCTGCGTGATGACACCATTGAGGCCCCCCCTTCAGCTGCCTTATACTGGTCCTCACAAGGTGCTCCGTCGTTCAGCAAACACCATGGACATTCTCCTGCATGGTTCCAAAACTACCGTTTCACTGAACCGAGTGAAACTGGCTCTAGTTGAGCCCACTTCCGATGACTCTCCCACACCCTCACCCCCACCCTCTTCGAACGACTCAGGCAATCGGAGTCATTCTCCTTCACAACCCCTCACCCATTCTTCAAGCAACTACCCTTCCAGTGGTCCACAACATTCGAGTCAGCCCTCTGATCCCCATCCTTTCCGAGGATTTTCACCGCGCATGACTCCCTCCTCACAAAACTTCACCCTTTCAACCCCTTCTTCCTGCACGAGTTCATTGCGCCCATCACGCGGCAAGAATTAGTGTCCACATCAGTCATCCACACCTGTTTTCCCTGGCCGTTTGCCTGCCACAACTACTCTTACCACACCCGCCTCGGATGCATCACCCTCCTTATGTCGGAGTTTTGCCACCCCCACTTGCAGCCGCATGCCTCCCTCCACTGCTACCGAGGTAGAATTCAAAACTAGGGTTGAACCAGATCATATCTGTAACCTCAGCGTGTTAGTGTGAGGTGTTTCAGCGTTCATCATGCTCGCGTGTGACGAAAAAAGTGATCAGGCAGGTGGTGTAGTGCAACATGTGGTTCGACGCATCACAGCTGCCCACCTCGCACCCGCAGGCAATCTACGTGCGTTTGTCCGCCCGAACGGAACCGTCATTGTGCGGTTCCCAGCTGACCATCAAGCCCCCCCGCAACAATCGTCAAGATTTGGACGTCGGCTTTGCCCGCCATCCACCGTCGAGGACTTCGAGACTACCGTGCCGGGTTTTGCCCCACGGTCACCCACCAACCGCCCCCTACATGAGGATGCACAAGAGCTGCCAGTCACCTTTCTGCATCCCCTACCAGCTGTGTAATTTCAATCTTTTAAGTTTTTTCTGCACTCCATACTGCCGGGGAGGGGGGGGGGGGGAGGGCTATGTGGGGACCAATACAGAACAACACTGGACAAGTGTAGTATCTTTGTGTGTTACGACTGTCTTTGCTGTAAGGAAGTGGAAAAACCAGTTCCCGCCTGACTATTGTACAGTGTATACGAGTAATAATAAAGTCAGTGTATAAAAGTTAGAGTTTCTCGTGTCTTATCGGACCCGATTCTTTAAACCTCCACAAAAGAATAAATAAATCTGCAAAATACCCTTGATTAATCCTCCGAAATGCGCAATCTTTTTCACAGTTCTTAAATATCTTTGTGGCAATAACAAGTACACACATGTCAAATAAATGCGGTTTTCTATGTGTCTGAATGTTTTGTCCGTCACTCATGGAATGCCTGATATGTCACTATAAAATTTACAAGTCCTAATTTTTAAGAATCTATTTTTTAACTTCCAAAAATCTACTCATCTTTTCAGGTTTTATTTTTGAGTCTCCCTCTTTGAAAAAAGAAAAACAATATGTAATCCTTTCATTATTTTTTATTTCATCAAAATGAAACATTTTGTAATAGAGTGAAGAAAGTTTCTTATTATCTTTTAGACCATCTCAACAACATATATATCGAAATGTTTCATACAAATTTCTTTTAAGGGTAAGGGGTATTAAAAAATCCTTAAGATTTAAAATAAAAATCTAAATGAAATTTTAATTTCTTAAATTTTACTGTTTACCCCAGAAGGCTTTATCTTCATCAGTGGCTGTGATAAAAGAGTAATTCTTTTTAAATACATGTACTTGAGTAGACAGATTATTTGGTTTCGAGATTCGGAAGATTTGATTCGGGTTCAGTATTCGGCACATGTTTTATTTAAGATTCGGTATTCGGATTCGATTCGTTAATAGTGCGGTTCGACCCATCCCTAATATGTAGTATGTCAATATGTGAGATCAGTATTCGCAAAATATATGATTTGTACCAAAACCATGAGTTCTACAATGTTTCAATTATCATTTTCAAATTTATGATACAAAAATACACAACAGTCATCTACTATTGCAAAAAAGTTTTGCACTAGTCCTGTAAACTCCACTTTGCTTTCAAGGTCAAACAGCATGCACCACAGTGCGTGCGTGCATGTGTGTGTGTGTGTGTGTGTGTGTGTGTGTGTGTGTGTGTCAGTGTGTGTGTGTGTGTGTGTGTGTGTGTGTGCGCGCGACTTGCTGCCAGAAGGCGATCCGGGTTGCAGCACTGCTGCCGCATCACGGACGGTGATTAACAGAGCAACCTCGCTCTGAAAACATGCCTCAGTCAAAAACTAGTGTGTGACAGTTGATGACATTCCTTGTACTCTCAAATATTGAAGTTGGTTGTTCTGTAAATCTTTAGTGTGGTTGATAGTTATATTAAATATGTTCTGCTTTACGACAACTATTGTATAGTGTTATACTATCATTAAATGCTTCTATTATATCCTAACTGGTTACTCTTTCCATTGCTTTGATACCAACAGTTTCCTGTACCTCAAAGGCATTCATTTGTTCTCATTAATGTGGAAAAAACAAAACAAAAATCGTAAACAAGTTAAAAATGTTCCCAAACCCACACACATAATACCACTGATCTTATTAAATAAGGAAACCTCCTTTGTGAAACACTTAAAATAATGATGGACAACAACCCAGTATCTGGCAATACCAAACTTTCAACTTCACAAATCAGAGAAGATGAGATGAGAAGACAGGTAACTGTATACAAAGAAAGTTGAAAAAATTCATCATGTAACATCATTACAATACCACACTAAATTTTCCAAAACTTAAAGGCAAATTTTGGCATAATTTCCGACAAAATAAGAGGTGGATAAATATGTAATCTGTGACAACAATAAAGTCAAAATGGATTGAGGAGGAGACAAAAAACTTTTAAGAGGTATCACTTCTTAATGAGCATTAAATAAGTTATATGTAGCTAAAATTAAAGTTAAGAACATTTTCTCCCCAAATCACCTGCAATTATTTTAATATTTCGTATTCCACATTCTACTTACAAGAAGTTACCAGAGAAAGAGTGACAGAGAGAGAGAGAGAGAGAGAGAGAGAGAGAGAGAGAGAGAGAGAGAGAGAGAGAAAGAAAGAAGCTACAAGGCAGTCCTTACTTGAACATCGGGCTGTACTGTAGATGACTCAGATGGAACAACATCGGCAGGCAACCTGATCAGAAAACAAAATGAACGATATTGAAATCACAGTGGTGTACTCAGAGGTAGACTAAAATAAATTGGATTTAATATGTAGTCATTTGGCCCTGCTGCATTACACACTTATGTTCAGAAAAAAAGAAAAAACATGACTACTTGAAACACTAAAGATAAGAATTTCATATTCACAGGGCATGTAACTTAGTACGTTCTCTAGAAACAATTAGCACTCGAACTATGTCGGCCAGTGGCTTCTAGGTCAACATCTGTACTGCGGCACAACACTGCCTACCAATTAAATATGCCAGCAGCTCTCATTGTTGATATAACCTATAGGTAATATAGCGGTGTGACTTGAGCAAATGTGCAGGATGGCTCAAAAATGTATGTGAAAATTGTACATTCAAATCAGTGAGTTTGAAAGGGGGCACATTTGGCATAAGAAAATGTGATTGACCAATCAGGGAAATTTCTACTCGTGTGGGATTCTGATGATAATTTCTACCTATGTAAGTGGGAGTCAACAATGTATTTCTACATTCAGAGGAGAATCTTGGTGATTGGATTTTTGTAAGTAGCCCACGCCGCAGCAATAAGTGCCGTTGTTGTAATGATTCCCATTCCAGATCCTGTATAATTTCCGTAACGCTGTCTCCCCAGTATCGTAAAAATACAAAACAAGCAGACCTTCTTTGGACTCTTTCGGTATCCTCCATCAAACCCAGCTGATAAGGATCCCACACTGGGCAGCAATACTCCAAAAAAGGATGGACAAACATAGTGTATGCAGTTTCTTTACTAGTTCTGTTGCATCTTTTAAGAGTTCTACCTATAAAACACAGTCTCTGGTTTGCCTTTCCCATGACATTATGATTGTGTTCTTTCAAGTTTAAGTGTGAAGTAATAGTAATTCCTAGCTATTTTGTGGAGTTTACGGCCTTCACTTTTGATTGGTTTATCTTGTAAGCAAAGTTTAACAGATTTCTTTTCGTACTCATGTGGGCTACTTCACACTTCTCATTATTTAGAGTCAATTGCCAATTTTTACACCATAGTAATATCTTATTCAGATCGTTCTGCAGTGGTTTTGATCTTAAGATGATTTTACGAGACGGTAAATGACAGCATCATCTGCAAACAACCTAAGAGAGCTACTTAGATTTTCTCCCAAATCATTTATGTAAATAAGGAACAGTAGCAACACCCAATATCACCTCTGTTTTAGTCGAAGCTTTACCATCGATTACTACAAATTGTGTCCTCTCTGACAGGAAATCTATTCAGTCACAAATTTGGGGCAATATACCATAACCATGGAATTTGATTAAAAGCCGTTTGTGAGGTATGGTTTAGATTAGATTAGATGTACTTTTCATTCCAGTAGATCTGAATTGATGGAATCCTCTTGGATGTAAAACATGTCAGAACAAAATACACAATATACACTTACAGAAAGAGAGCATATGTGTTAATGTACCTTCCACAGATCCCAAATGTAACTGCCCTTGTGGATGTGGAATTGGTCAGGAAAAACAATTATCATAAGAATATTTACATTTTAAAGGACATAAAACTTATTACTACTTACTAATATACTAGGTGCATATTAAAATACACTGATTTACACGGATATTTTTTACACTGATTTACAATGATCACAATGGTGCACAAAAACTTATACTGAAGTCAAACTGAACACAGTATTCAAATTTGTAAATATTAAATACAATAACTTACATCAATCACTTCTGGTAAGAAATTCATCAATGGAGTAGGAGTTGGCCAACAAAAAATCCTTTAGACTCTTTTCAAACTGTACTTTATTATGAGTTAAATTTTTTATTACTGCTGGCATGTTATTGAAAATGTGTACTGCTGAATTTTGGACACCTTTCTGAGCCAAAGTAATTGACTTTAAATCTTTATGCAAGTTATTCTTGTTTCTAATATTGATCCCATGGACTCAGATATTGGTTTGAAAAAAAGATATATTTTTAACAACAAATTTCATTAGAGAATAAATGTATTGGGAAGCAGTAGTAAGTAACCCCAGTTCCTTAAATAGTCCTCTACGTGACGTTCTTCAGTTGACAGCACAAATGATCCGTAATGCACATTTTTGTGCTCTGAAAACTTTTGCTTGGCCTGATGAGTTGCCCCAGAAAATAATCCTGTATGACATTATGGAGTGAAAGTATGCATAATATGCTAGCTTTTTTATTTTTATATCTGACAACATTTGCATAGCAAACAGGGACTCTTTTAGGGGCTTCAGCAGTTCTGTGGTATGCCCCTCCCAGTTAAATTTATAATCCAGCTGTAATCCTAATAATTTGACACTTTCAACTTCTTCTATTTCCTTGTTGTCATACTCTAGTCATAAACTGGCAGGAAACCTTTTACAAGTCCTAAACTGCATATAGTGTGTTTTTTCAAGTTTAGTAACAGAGAATTGGCTAAGAACTATTTATTAATGTGCATGAAAATTTCATTAGCTGATCTTTCTAAGGCTATATTTGATTTACTATGTATTGCAATATTTGTGGCATCAGCAAATAAAACAAACTTGGCCTCCGATAATGTTGATGATGAAAGGTCATTGATATATAAAAGAAAAAGCAGGGGGCCTAAGATCGAGCCTTGGGGGGACCTCACATGATGTTAGTTCCCAATTTGATGAGGCCTGATTAGTTCAGTACACCTCTCTTTCCTATTGACAGCCTTTGTTTCCTATTGGAGATATACGATTTGAACCATTCTGTAGCACTTCCTGTTACACCATAATATTCTAATTTGCTCAAAAGTATATTATGATTTACACAGTCAAATGCCTTTGACAGGTCACAAAATATATCAGTGGCATGTAATTTATTGGCTAATGAATTGAGTACATTCTCGCTGTATGTGTAGATAGCCTTCTCAATATCAGAACCGTTTAGAAACCCAAATTGTGACATAGATAATAGTTTATTAGTGGTAAGGTGATTAAGAAGACGACTGTACATTATCTTTTTTAAATTTTTTGAGAATGCAGGCAAAAGTGAAAGTGGACGGAAATTTGATGGAATTTCTTTATCTCCTTTCCTATGTAATGCCTTAACTTCAGCATATTTCAACCATTCAGGAAATGTTCCACAGATAAAAGACTGGATACACAAGTAACTTAAAATATCACTAACCTCAGAAGCACACTTTTTAATCAAATTTGTTGATATATTATCATAGCCACTGGAATTTTCTGACTTTAACGATTTTATGGTGGACATTACTTTTAGTGGTGTTGTGAGTGTCACACTCGTATTACTGCAGTTATTTGTAGTCACAGGTGTGAGATATTCCATTGCTGCAGTCACTGATCCTGATAATCCCATATTTTCGGTAATAGTTAAGAAATGCTTGTTGAAAATTGCAGCAACACTGCACACATCTGTTACCCATTTGTCATCTACTCTTAATTCTATGTGCTCCTCTTCGTAGCTGGTGTCAAAAGCCTTCTGGAAATCAAGAAATGCGGAATCAATTTGTGAACCCTTGTCAATAACACTCATCACTTCGTGTGAGTAAAGAGCTAGTTGTGTTTCACATAACAATATTTTGTAAATCCGTGTTGACCTTGGGTTAATAGATCATTCTGTTTGAGATAATTCATAATATTTGAATGCCGGATATGTTTCAAAACCCTGCAGCAAATTTACGTCAAAGAAATAGGCCTGTAATTTAGTGGGTTAGTCCTACCGCCTTTCACGAATATAGGTGTGACCTGTGCAACTTTCCAATCTTTTGGCACATATCCTTCTTTGAGAGATTGGTTGTATATGGCTATTAAGTAAGGAGCCATCGCTTCAGCATAATCAGATAGAAATCTAATGGGTATACAGTCCAGACTAGAAGACTTGTTCTTGTTAAGTGATTTTAATTGCTTCACTACTCCAATGCTGTCTACTTCTACACTACTCATTCTGGCCTATGTTTTTAATTAAAAGTCTGGAATATTGGCTTGTCTTCTTTGGTGAATGAGTTTCTAAACGCTATGTTTAGTAACTCTACTTTAGTAGCGCTATCATCAGCAGCATCACCATTACTATCACATAGTTAGGGTATTGTTTGTGTTTTGCCCCTCGTATATTTAACATATGACCAAAATCTCTTTGGGTTTTCAGTCAAATTTCTAGAAAGAGTTTCACTGTGATAAGTATTGTAAACATCTCACATAGAAGTCCTGGGGTGTGCTCCTTCCAACTTAATTTATTATGACGTTGTAATCCCAGGAATTTAATACTGTCAACCTCTTCTATCTGCTCTTCTTCATACTTTATCCATATGCTGGCCGGAATCCTCTTACATGTTCCGAACTTCATGTAGTCAGTCTTTTCAAAGTTTAATGTAAATGAGTTGGCTTTAAACAATCTATTAAAGCAAAACAAACTCTGCTTCTGGTACTGTAAAGAAAAAGCAATGGGCCTAGGGACACCACATGTAATTTCATCTCAATCGTATGATGACTGATGGTTTAATTAATTCCCAACACCTATTGTTTCCTGTTAGTGAGGTATGACTGAAACCATTTTGCCACATTGCCTGTGATACCATAGAATTCTAATTTACTTAAAAGAATGTTGTGGTTCACATAATCAAATGCCTTTGACAGATCACAGAAAATACCTGCTGCTTGTAATTTATTATCTAATGAATTAAGTACATTCTTACTGTAAGTGTAAATATCCTCAATATCAGACCCCTTCAGAAACCCAAATTGTGTTCTGGACAATATGTTATTTGTGGCCAGATGGTTGAGAAGTTTCCTGTACACTGCCTTTCTAAAACTTTTGACAATACTGGCAAAAGTGAAATCAGTCTGCAGTTTGATCCCATTTCTTGAATAGAGCTTTAATATCCACATATTTTAGCCAATCAGCAAATGTCCCAGTTATAATAGACTGGTTACACAAATAACTTAAAATTGTACTAACCTCACAAGAATACACCTTAATTAACTTTGCTGATATTTCATCATAACCATTAAAACGTTTCATATTCATGTACCTTGTGTTATTTGTAAAGGCTAGTCTCAGATATTCAAGGGCATTATTTACTGACCCTGACAGTTACCTGTTAAAATACTTGTTAAGCTTGCCACACTATGCCCATGGGTATCATCTACTCGTAATGCTATCTGCTCCTGTTCCTTTCTGGTTCTAACAGTCCCCTCTTTTACAACATCCCATATCTTATATATTAAAAGAATCTACAAAAATTAAAGTCAATCGGCCAGACCAAACTACCTGGCCAATTTCCTTCATTTTTGTTTTAAACGAAAGGTATTCATTTACAGATTTGTCACTAAGTATCAGAATTTATATAACTCTCACCTTTCTTTTTCTATACTCAAATGTGATTTCCTTCTGTATGTTTCTTATGGAAATGTCCTTGCTGTAAACTAAAGTCAGTCAGTCAAGCCGTTCTATGCGAGCGATTTCCTTCATTTTTGCTTTAAACGAAATGTATCCATTCGCAGATTTGTCATAAAATATAAGAATTAATTTAGGACTTTCCAACCTTTATATTATTGAAACGTGGTATCCTTCTGTACTTACATTGAATATTTTAATCAGTTTGTTTTACAATACCTTCAGTTCTAATTAAGGTATGCAGTTCTTTTTCACCTAACAAAACTCAGCGGATCAAGCTCTTTCATTTGCACTTTTAAACACTTGCATTGATTGATTCTGAAGAAAGTTATGCATGAACATTCAACTTTACTTCCATTTTTTTCCAACTTTTTTGTCATTCCACTAATGGAACGAAGTATTCACGCGGGTCCCCTAGTTGTTTCTATTTTGTTGCCTGACATTGCTATTGTCTTCTCCTAGTGCATTTGTATACATATCTGAATTACTTTTCTTAATAAATAATATAGTGAGGACAGTTTACAACTCACCGCAAAGACGCGGCGACGAGCTGCGACAGGCACATACAAAAGACACACACATACAACACATTCAGCTATCGGCCATGGCCTTCTTCAGAAAATAGAGCACTCACGCAATCACACAGGCACACAACACAGTCATACAACCATCACCTCCTACTGCCACACTTCGAAGTGTGGCAGTCGGAGGTGATGGTTGTATGACTGTGTTGTGTGCCTGTGTGATTACGTGAGTGCTCTATTTTCTGAAGAAGGCCATGGCCGATAGCTGAATGTGTTGTATGTGTGTGTCTTTTGTATGTGCCTGTCGCAGCTCGTCGCCATGTCTTTGCGGTGAGTTGTAAACTGTCCTCACTATATTATTTATTCCAACCTGGACTTTCCATTATTATATTTTACTTTTCTTAATACTTTACAGTATTACTTGTATTTAGCTAAATCATCAGCATTGGAGCTATTCTTGGCTGACAGATACATTTTCCTTTTTTTCTTACAGGAAATCTGTATTCCTTGTGAAATCCATGGTTTGAGTTACTTTTAGAGGAAAACAGTTTTCAAACATGATACTGATTTTATTAATGAATAAGTTTTATGTTTCATTCGTGTCATTAGCACTATAATCATCTTTCTAGTTCAAATCTTAAAGCAGTTTTCCAAGATACTTAAATTATTTAAACATTTCGACTGTTTTAAGGCATTGAAATAAATCTAATGGCAAAAATGAACAATTGCCCCCCCCCCCCCCCGGTCTTAAGTTACCTGCAATCAATCCCAACAGTTTTCCTTTCCCTTTCCTGTTGAGGTGATGACATGCCTAGTGTAGTACCACCTACAGATAGCATCCGCTTGCAAATGTTTGTGACTTGGTACTCTGGACATAGCTCTTCCTGTAGTAGTTTGCCAACATCTCTACTGTATGAACTACTTAACAATACTTTATTTCTCTTTAAAAGTTTCCCTACCTTTCCAAATCCTCCTTGAAAGTTTGTTGTGTACTTTCTACAGCTTCGTTTACATGAGACTCATCCGATTCTGACTGAGGCAACAGGTCTAATCTATTTTTCACATTAATGACAAAGCTGTCTGACACAGTTCTATGCTTGTTCCCCCTGTTACCTGTAGCTAGTTCCCACCTCTGTTTACCCTTCTCCCTCTGTAACCTGTCCAGGTTCTCCCTTGCCTTATTTAACTCAGCTTGAAGAGTTGCAATCCCCCTTTCCATTATTTTCCTATCTTCACTGCAGATTCTACAATACCACTGGCATGTCTCATTTATGTAACCATTTCCGAAACTACTACATTCATCCGAAAGAAAGAAACCACAGCAACCGTCAAATGACACCCCAGAACTATTGACCCTATGGCATGCCACACACTTCTCACTAATGGTAAAAACAGAAATTGTAAAAAGTGACTAAGTACTGACTAAAACATAAATGATAAACCAAGAAACACTACAAACTATTCACGTAAACATAAATAGAAGAAACTGAACAGAGAATGGATGAAAGAAACTCATTCACAAAAAATTAGGCCTAAAAAGCACAGATTACTACACACTTTTGCTGAATCATGAAATTTTAATTCATGCTGTTTTTTGTTTATATGTGGCTGTTAGTCTTTATAAACCTTATCTACTACATACAATGAGAGAGAAAAATAGGATAATAGGTAATTATATACAAGTTTAAGTCACTGTTTACAATGATTCGCGCGCATTAAATTAGGCCTAAAATATGTGCTGTAGGTGCGAGAAGAAAAATATACTTTTTACGCCATTTTATCTTCTCTAACACTACACTAACACTTCCATAACTGGAAACATTCAAAATAGCTTAAAAACAACGATTTTCATAATTATTTACTATAGAAAATACACATGGATGCACTTTTGCCAATTAGATAGTGTGAAACGTGGATCTGAGAAAGAAATTGCATATGTTAAGGCCACATTAAGCAGTATATCAATCAAACAAGTGGGGGTAATGGCTAAACAGATTATGGCTAGCCCTAAAATTAAATATTTTAATGGGAAAAATAAATACCATGTAGTTGACACCTTGGCCTCATGTAGAGATTGTTTTGTGGAAAGAATGACTGACAAGGCAAGTATAAAATTTGTAAAGCAGCAGTTAGATGAGAGTGCGGAAATATGGGCAAATCACAATTTGAGAGCGTTTTGCGATTATGCCACATTTGAGGTGCTTTTGTTGAACAATTGCAGGGGTGTCGCAAAGCAAATACAAGTGCAGAATGCTTTCCTCATCAGGGCTAATTGTAGTGGTAACAGGGGTATTGTGTGGGAATTTTAAGAAGTGGAATTATTAAAGTTAGTTCACCTGGACAGACCATTGGGTGTACTATCAGAAATCGTTATGCACAAGAAGCAGCTACCAGATTACTTTCAGTGGGAACTAGTGCCTCATGGAAAGAATCAAAGGTTTTCTACATTTTATAGTGTGGATGGATGATACCACCACATGTTATCAGAATAGGGGCAAAAGTGGTCAAAGAAATTTTGGAAATGCTATAGGAGATAGAACGTGGTCTGATGCAGAAATTGCCAATTGGGTAGAGGCAGTCATACGCGGCCTCACTCCAACTATTTCCCGCCACCGGGAGCGCATGGCGAGACTGCCGCTCCTGGGAATCAGCCATGCTGAGAACATGGTCTTGAGAGCAAGGCGACTCGACAGCTGGCACACACGGCCCAGGTAGCCACAGCAGTGCACATGCATATGGGCTGCCTCCTCACAACGCTGGACTTCTCACACCTGTCCGGCACACATCTACATTCGTGTGGCTAGCATATTGCAATATGCTTGGCATCTGCTGATGAGAACACATCTTTAAATAAAAAATAAACCAAGAGACACAAAATAATGATACAACCTGCTATAATGGTTACTGAAAAGAATACACACTTTAGAATGAAAGGTTTTTCACTCGCAGAGCTTCAACGATTAATATGTACCGCATAAACTGCACCGAGAGTCACCTCATTGGCAGTGTCTGAAAGGGGGGCAAAATCTCAGATAGTCGCACTCTGCTAGTTGCAATTAGTTGATTTTATGAAGAAACATAGCTTCTTCCTCATAGTGCTTGCAATGCAGTCTATGATGATAGCTCAACTGAGTTTACTACACAGTTTTTTGGCCACGTGGAGACCATTTTGAATTTGTAGATCAAAAAGCTTGTGAAAGTTTGAATATGGTTTGTAATTTGTTGCTACAAAATATTTCTTTCTTTTACTTTCAAATATGCCTTTCTGCTGTTAAACTAAAAGGTTTTCTAGAACATTGACTTGGATTTTGGAATTCCTGTGTTTGATTTATTGCCTCTGTGGTGTTAAGTGAACATCTTTACTCCCGCAAAGGATCCACTGCAATACTACTCACGTTGTTGTTGTTGTTTGTTTTTTAACTTGAATTACTAAAGTGATAAACTATCTTGTATTTTGTGCTGAAAAATTACATCATTCCATTAATAATACGGATTGTACACTTTCCACTTTTAAATGTAATATGCTAAGACTAAAACTCCGAAGTAATATGTAGAACCAAGGGGGACAGAGCTGTTCACTACAACACCTATAACAAGACTGAAGAGAATACTGAACAATAATGCCCGTGGTGGCAGTGAAGTGGCTAACTATCAATCCTGCAAAAATTTGTAAATGCACAAACGAAAGGCTGGACAAGAACTCGAAACAATAAATAGTTCTACTGTATGAATATCATAACAGAGGGCCAAGTCAAGAGCCTACATTTTGTGCTAAGGTAGCATCATTTAAGACTGTATACAGAAGTGGGAAATGTTTTTATTTTACTTATACCTTTTCTTACAGATTTGTTACATTATCAAACACATGGGCGCACATACAATTTGAAGCAACTTTAGTGCTTGCATGATGGCATTTACATCATTTTTCATTTTCGAATACCCATTCATTATAACATCGGGCTGTTGTTGTGGTCTTCAGTCCGCAGGCTGGTTTGATGCAGCTCTCCACGCTACCCTGTGCTGTGCAAGTTCTTCATTTGAGAATACGTTCGGCAACCTACATCCTTCTGAATCTGCTTACTATATGCGTCCCTCGGTCTCCCTCTACGATCTTTACCCCACACGCTTCCTTCTAATGCTAAGTTGACAATTCCTTGATGTCTCAGATCGGGCTACTGAGTCAATTAGTGTCAAGATCATGCACCATAAGGTGAGCCAATAGATAACCGAGAATTGCCTGAGAATCGAGTGCATAAATTGTTACATGTTGGAGAGGTGGTGTAAATGCCAACCATGCAAGTATTTGATGGTTAAAGAGTACATCAGCTTGCCGAAGAAGGGAATCAATTGTTTTCAAACACTAAAATCATGTCACGCAAATTTGAGGACCTAAAGGCGAGTTGACATCGAATGTTCAACGCCACGCAGAATGCCACAGAGCAGCAGAGAACTGCCAATAATGGAGCTTGCAGAGACTATGAAAGAGAATTACTCAAATAAAAAAATATTCTCCACATTAAGTATTAAGGGGGTGATGCAACCCTTGGAAAATAGGATGGGGCGGGGGGGGGGGGGGGTGTCCACCGCATTCCCCCTGCATTACAACTCTCGTTATATTCATTATATTTTGTCTAAACTAACCTTCAGAAATTTATGAGTGGTTCGTTAAAGTATCATTTATCAGACATGCCATAACTGTATTTTAAAGACTATGAGTAGCCAGATTAAATCTAGTGTAATGTTGTTTCATAGTAAAGCATCTTACAAACCTATTCTACGAATACTGCGGACAGTTTCGATTACGAAATAATTTTAACAGTGTTGACACTGTGCAAAACTAATAAAAATACCATACCTAAACAGAAATTTGAGTTGTATACCACTCCTATGGTTATGCGTATATGTGTGTGAGTGAGAGGGGGGGGAAAAAGAGAAGGGGTGGGACGCATGCACGTGTGAGACACGTGTGAACCAGCTGACACCTACATGCACAATTACTGACTATGTGGAAGAAATCACCAGTTATCAGAGGCTATGAATCAAAAAAGCATTGGACTTTGTAATCTAAATAGCAACTGAAACTGGCATATTACTTAAATATTGATAATTCAAAACACAACACAGGTTTTGAATTTGTTTTATAGAAGCTTTCACACCTAAGGCATCAACAATTTATTTTTATCAACTAGAACTAGTTTTTATTACTACTGTATTTGGTTCAAAACAGTTTCATTTGTGTTTGCTGACATAATAAAATTTATGCCAACATACGTAGCTTCACTTCCACAGGTATGCAATTAAATGCTGTGTGCTACCAAGACTAGCATGACAGCTGAGACAGTAAGACCTATGGCTGTTTTCACACTGCCAGCCGGGTCGATCCGAGCCAGGCATCACACATCTCCTGCCTGTTTTCAACAGAAGCCTGTCTATGTGATAGGTATGTACAGCGGGTGAGGATCCCCTGTTGCTGGGGACAAGCCCACCAAGAACGAAAAAACACAACACAACAAAAAAACAAAGTGACACACGCTTCTCATTCTTTACTGACCTGTCCTTGCAGTGTCTGAGACTAAACTAAACCTGCACATTTTCCTTTCAGTTAAAGCAGAATAATTGAAATGAAAGTATCGTGCAGTCAAAAAAATGGCCATCAGATGATTCAGCAAAATATCCTTAGAAACACAGTTCCCATCACACACCTCAAAATAAAATAAATAAAAATTCTGAGAGATGTGCAGAGTTTGAAAGTGGAGACGGGTTGAAATATAGTACAGCGTGTCCCACACAAAACTAGTCTACTTCACGTACACCCCTTGCAGCATCCTTTCTAAGGAGGTAACTACATGGTTTTAATCTTACTTTTATCTATTCTTTTTTACTTAGTTCATTCTTACTTTAATCTTGGGAGTAAGGAATTCCACTTTCATGTGGGACATGCTGTATAAAATTATTTTCTTCTTGTGGTGCAACATTGTCCGATAGCTACGAAAGTGAATACTTAAAAAAAATTGTCAACTTGGTATAAAGCCACCTGTAAATGTAAGTATATTTTTGGGTTTCTTTCTTTTACCATCTCCAACTAGAAAACCATTAAGTATAACATCAGAAAATTTTATTTCAGGCTATAACAGCAAAGTCGCAGTTTAAATTAATTTATTCTTCTCTACTAGTTCCCAACACGGTATATGTATCCCATTAATTGTATGATGTGGACAAAAACTAGTTGTATGCCTATTATAAAGTGAAGTATGACCTCATCTAAAACCATAGCAGATCATCGTCCATTGAAATTGGTCAATGCCCAAGAAAAATTAGTTCATACTTGTTTCCTGGTTATATATCAGTAACACATCACAAGGGAATGACACACATGGCCAGTAATTCATTTTTTCAGTGCCAACAGTAAGCTGCCTACTATCAAACTTTTTCAATACACAATTTGTAAATTAAGTGCAAGTACTTGACAAATAGCATCATTAGAAAATGACTGTTACGATTATGAAAAGGTGACTGGTTTATTCAAATTAATAAAAACTAATATGTTGTACTACTATGTGTCATAAAATTAGATTTTTAACTGCATACTTTCATCAGAATTGAGTGAGAAGCGTTATTAAATTAAAAACTCATGTGGAATGTAAAGTACTTTTAAGGAAAAAATAAGTTGATAAAACAATGTAGGGTGGTCTTATATACTGTCTACATTTTTACAATGTGGTAATCAGAAAAGCGGATTTTCCCCCTTTTTTCATTTCGGCCCGGCTCAGCGTACGGTGTGAACAAGCAGGCCGGCAACATGTGATGACTAGGCTGAGCTGGCTCAGAACATCTCAGCTTGGCTCGGCCCAGCCATCACGACGTGAACGCGTGACTATCGGGCTCGTCCCATCCTAACACATCTCGCTCACGACAGTGTGACGTTATCACTCCCCAACTCTATGCGCCATCACCCGACAGGAGTGAGCTACAAGCACAACTAGAAGAGAGTGCGAGTGGCGGCCATTTTGACCAGCTCTACTATCAGTAGCATGTTCAGCGAGATGATAATGACTATCAGCAAATACCCACAATCATGGAAATGTGCTGGGTAGGGATAGGCAGGATAACAGTTGACAAGATAATAAAAGAATACTCAGAGTATGCAGCAGCAACAGCAACAACATACCTGGGAAACTAGATGTTCTCCTTACTGTAGTGGAACAAGGGAGAGGAACATTACATAATGACAATTATAGAATTGAAAAAGATTATGTGAATAATCTTTTAAGTGTTAATGATTTAAGAGAAACTGGAGGGTTCATCAGAAGGGTAAACAGCGAGTAAATTATGCTCCCATTGATATTAATTTAAATTATTTATTTAATCAAGAGGCTGCTGAAGAAGAATTTGTTGACATAAAAGTTTTCTGGGTATGGTACCGTGTCATGATGTAAGGCTATTACTTAAATAACCAACGTTTCGGCCAACGTTACAGTGGCCTTCATCAGGAATTTGTTGGTTTGGCAGCAAACAGAATGTAATGTAATGTTGGACAGCAAATGGTCAAGGCAATGTTAGTGTTTATTTATATGAGGGAAATGCTGAGGCACTTCCTGGAGTGGTTCGTGTGACTGGCAATCAGGAAAATGAACCTGTCACAGCTGAATTTAAAGTCGGGCACACAATGGGTCTTGCGTGTCCAGACAATTAATTTGTTGAGCATCAGAGGGTTGCAGTGATTTCTGATACAGACCCAGTGAGTGACACACTGCAGTCTGATCGATGCAGATTGCTTTTGACAATTTAGTTCAGGTACAAAGTAAATGATTATTGTTGACTCCAGAAGTATGGGCAACAGAAAAATTCAGTAATGCAAGGAAGTTGTGTAGTTTAAGCAAAAGACAGCCTGAATTCCAAGTTACTTTCGACTAGATACCTTATAATAATGTAGAATTTGGACTTCCAAGTGTATGTCAAGTTAATACTACTAACGTTACTAGTTTTAGGGAAATTGAAAGTGATTTTTTCCCTGAAACTGACCTACAAAGGGAATGTTTGGATAAAGTTCAACCACTCATAAATGTTGTAATTCATGATGTAGCATTTGACTGTCTTGTTGATTCTGAAAGGGATAAATGTTGTGGTTTCACAATAATTTTATTGTAATATGAAGAATGAAGACACTGTGACATATCCTGTGTCTAAAGTAAAAATTAAAACAGCTTCTGAAAGCTACAGTAGGCCAATAAAAAAGTGATTTTTTAAGTTATAATTGATGAAGTAATTTATGTACATGGGCTCCTCATTGTGCTTGATTTGTGTACAAATATTTTGGGTGAAACAGATTTCCTGGTCAGATATGCACGGAATATCAATTTTGAACAAAGGTTCATTGGATCTAATGCTGGCGTTATCAGAAAATGTGTTACATTTAAAGAGTCACTTGCTAGGGAGAAAATGTGGCAAGTTTGTATAGAGATTATAATTTTTTGAGTTTCATATTCATTTTGTATGTTTTTTATGTGTAATTTAGCACAATAATTAATTTTTGTACATGAAGGTGGTTATAAATAGATTTGTGTTTTATCATGAGTCGCATATGATTTTATTACAGTGATATACATAAAAGGACAGCTGATGTTTAGTTCCTATAGTTTATTTGCAATTCAAAAATATTGTTGTCATCATGATAAAGGTTGTAAGTATGCATTGTTGTTAGATTAGATTAAATTAGTACTTGTTCCATAGATCATGAAGACGACACTTCATTATGATGTGGAATGTGTCAGGTTAGTGAAAGGTGTCTTTGCAAATTATTACTTTGTACTAAATATTACATGACACCTTTTTTCCAGATTTACTAATTTATATCTAAAAATTCATCTGTAGTGTAGAAGGAGTTGCTATTCAGAATTTCTTTTAATTTATTTTTAAATGCTAATTGACTATCTGTCAGGCTTTTTATGCTGTTTGGTAGGTGACCAACGACTTTTGTAGCAGCATAATTAACCCCTATCTGTGCCAAAGCTAGATTTAACCTTGAATAGTAAAGATCATTCTTTCCACTGTGTTGTAGTTATGTACACTGCTATTGTTTTTTAATTCGGTGGGATTGGTAATATCAAATTTCATGAGGACTATATTGCCGCGAGAGACCACGAACACCAACTGCCGGCGTGGCGCAGGGGATAGCGTCACGGACTGCGGAGCAGAAGGTCGCCGGTTCAATCCCGCCCACCGGCAAAAATTTATTTCTTTGTAATTTACAATTCCAGAAGGTTCTACATCTTTCTTATGTTCACTTGTAAATTCTACTTGTTTCTTATGTTAACTGTTCTTCTAATTTCTGGTATATTCTGTCTGTGTATAAATAGCAGAGCACTCTGCCTGAGAGGCAGTCAGTGCTGCGTGTATGTTGAGTTCGTAATAAACGTGCTTTCAGTATAAGTGCTGTGTTTAGTTGCCTTCGAAGTCAAGCCTGCTTCCATTGCAATGCGACATTGTTTGGTGGAGGCGCCGGGTACACTGTGCAACAGCTGCATCACCGTGGCTCCGATTAGGCAACGTAGAAGCCGTCGCTTACACGGACTGGAACCGGAATACAAGGGATATACCGAGTACATCCTTCCTAAAGTCCGTATTATCAGAAGAACAATGGAGACGAAACCAGCAATAAGCCAGCTGCAAATCAGACACCCGTCGGTGTTCTCTGGAGATGCTGGACAGGACCCCAACAAATGGCTAAAAGGGTTCGACCGAGTCGCCAAGTACAACAGGTGGGATCATACAATGTGCTTGGCCAACGTTTATTTCTACCTGGATGGAACAGCCCAGCAATGGTTCGAAAACAATGAAGACAAGTTGAATGACTGGGAGACGTTCCAGGAGGAACTTAAGAAGACGTTTGGAGACCGCCAGCGACAAATCCGCTCAGCAGAAGAGCAACTGAAGAACCGGGCCCAACGACATGGTGAGCCGACACAATAGTACATACAGAGTGTTTTGGCCCTGTGTAACGTAGTCAATCCGAACATGACTGAAGCGGACAAAATCACGCACCTGATGAAGGGGAGTGCAGAAAATATGTACCAAGCTCTTCTGATAAAAGACGTCGCTACGACAGAAGAGTTCATCAAGTGGTGCCAGCGTATTGAAGAGATGCAACAAAAGAGTGTTGGACGCAAGAAGTATGACAGACTCCCAAATGTAGTCCCTATGGCCGTTGTGGAAGACCAGCAGGACTTGGCTTCTCTCATACGACAAATCGTAAGAGAAGAATTCCAACAGTGCATGGCAGCCGGGACTATTAGGCCGAGCGAGCATCAGATTATGGCCATGGATGTGAGCCCTGTAAGTCACGAGGCAGCCGACGCCGCTGAGGACGAGGTATTTCGAACATTAGCTCCTGTCTGCCCCGTCAATCGCACCAGACGTGAAGAATGGCGTCGACCTGTTATGACTTACGCTGCAGCCGCCAAACGGCAGCCCATGAACCGACCGATGCGACCACAGCCAACTCCCCCGGTAACTTTAACGCCCCGCAGAAGAACAGACGTCTGGAGAACAGAAGACAACACACCACTGTGTTTCCACTGTGGACGCCCTGGACATGTCATACGCTACTGCAGAGAGAGGAGGCGAGTATTCGATGATTATTTTGCCGCAAGACGTCAGCCGTCGAAGCAGTTCTATCCAAGGCAGTCACCTGCTGATGAGTTCAGTCGACCTATGGGAAGAAGCCCATCGCTGTACCCTAGACGAGGCCGCTCCCCGACGCACCACAGCCGTTCACCGTCGCCGTACAGAGGTACCAGCCGCTCCCCTAGCCGCTGCACCCAGGAAAACTAAGCGGGGCGACCATCTACGGAGGTGAGGCCGCCGCAGATGAAAATCCTCCATGGACGACAGTCGCCAAGATGTCAGGAAATCTCATCGACGTCATAATCGACGGCCAACCTGTCTGGGCACTTGTTGATTCAGGAGCCTCTTTTTCTGTATTATCTGATAATTACTGCCACACACTAAAGAAGACAATGTTCTGTGATACAGGAGCAACTGCGCTGAAGGTCGTGAATGGAAAGTACGTCCATCCAGCAGGAACTTGTGTTGCAAGAATAACCATCAACAACAGGACGCAACCGTTTGAATTTGTCGTGTTAACAGAATGTAGTCACAATGTCATCCTCGGATGGGACTTCCTTCAGGCATCCCAAGCTATCATTGACTGTGGAAGAACTGAGCTGCAAATTGAAGAAGTTGTTCCGCCAGATACACGTAATACAGAATTTTCTGGGAAGTTATTTGTCGTTGACAGTGTGACGATACCGCCGTTGACAATGAGAAGAGTTGCAGTCAGAAATACAGATGACCGGTTAAGCTGTGAAGTTCTTGTTGATAGTAAAAAGTTTATCAGGTTCACAAAAGAAATTTACGTAGCTACCAGCGGCTATAATAAGCATTACTGGTGGTCAAGGAGAGATTTGGATCACAAATTGTCACGAGTAGTCACAACTTATCCCCAAGGGAATGTGTATCGGGACAGCTGAACCAATCCAGAACGGCGAGCTTAACGTCATCAATGAAGTCCCATGCCCTGCTGTTAGTACAGACAACACGCTGGAGGAAACAAACGTGGAACTGCCAATAGGGCCTGGACTGACCAAGGAACAACGCCAGCGGGTGTTAGGTATATTACGCCAATTTTCGGGTGCATTCACACCTCAGCAGGGGAAAAGTCAGATGAAACGGCCCACGATAAAGCACCATATCAATACTGGGGACCATCCGCCAAATTGTTTACAATAAACTTAACAATCTGTAGCGAAACAAATATGCCACAGCCGTATTTATGAGCAAATAAAAATTACCTCTACAACAAGGGATACTACCAAACACACCAGAGTATTGAGACTACATCCTTTCATGTATTAAACAGATGACTGCAAACCAAATTTGATTATAAATTTGTACATGATGGCTTCAAGCATGTTTATGAGTCATGCAAAACACAATATAAAAGGTATGATTTTTAGTAAGTATTAATCCTCATCATAAATATTCAACCCACATTTTGTTTTAAGCAGAAAGCAAACATGTGATTTATTATAGTGAATAATAGAAACTACTAAAGTTGTAAAAATTCCAACATTTTATTTCTTAAAAGGAAATAATATGATGGGCTTAAGCTTTCTTACCAGTAAGCCTGTCTTCCCTCTCTTCTGTTTGGAGGTTCTGTTTTACAAACATTCAGTGGGTTTGGTTGCAAACCCCTGGTGCCAATGCATGTTAGATTAGAGGGACTGGTAATAAATTTCATGTAGGTGATTAAGGAAAAAGGTCAAGTGTCATATTGTTGAGTGAATTATTGACAGAAAGGTATTTTACAGAAAATAATCTACTGGTCAACAGAAAGAAAACAAAATGTACTAATTTTGAAACAAAGATAACAAAAAGCTCAGAGGTTTTTACACTGAAGATTGGGAGTGCAGACCTAGTAGAAGTGGACTGTAATAGATTCCTGGGAATAGAGGTGGACAAGCATCTGTCACGGGAAAATCACAATGATAAGGTTTGTTTGAAAATAAGCACAAATATATTCTTAATGAGAAAAATGTGCTATACTGTGGATGCAGAAACCTCGTTAAAAATGTATTATGGACTTATATTCCCACCCTTATCGTATGGTATACCACTATGGGGAGGAGCAGCTGATGTACACATACAGAGACTTTTAAAACTTCAAAAGAAAGCCATCAGATGCATAGCTCAACTATCACCAAGGGAATCATGCAAAAACAAATTTAAAGAATTTAAGATACTAACTGTACCAAGTCTAACTGTACCATATATATGAGACAATACTTTACCTAATGGTAAACTGTACAGCTCCACTAAACAGTGATTTTCATAACCACAATACAAGAACTAAAGAACAATACCATTTTTTCAGCAAAAGGCTAAACATGACAGATAGGGATCCTATAAACGCAGGAAGCAGATTCGTCAACAAACTGCCTCTTAGCATCAGGTGCATAAAGGATCGTAGTGCCTTCAAAAAAAAAAAATTAAAGGAACATCTCATCTCTGGATGCTGGTATAAGGTGAAGGAGAATTTGACAGAAAATTTATAATTTAAAGGTGAACTGATGTAGTGCTGGAAACACAGAAGTGGACTGTGTCTTTTCACTAAATTTCTAACAATTAAATACCACATGTAATATTTATAAATGATAAATTTGTAAAATTTTCTTTCTTTCTCATGCTATATAAAATTAACAACATGCCTTGTCTAATATCATTGTAAATATGATCTAGAGACAAATAAATTATTATTATTATTATTATTATTATTATTATTATTATTATTACATTTCAATGTGTGTAAATGGGACTCTTCCTGCCCTGTGTGTTCTCATTGTGTTCACACATGCAATATTACAGTTACACACAACTGTTGTAAACAAGCAGCTTGCATTACTGTGGAGAAAGAAACATTGAGATTGCTTGTTGCTAACAGGATGCATCTCTGTTGTACAGTGTAGTGCGATTTGGTTGATGTTAAATGCAATCTTGTCACTCCCATGGGAAAGAAAGAACAAGGTTAGTGTCCTGTTGTCTGCCTGGCTGCTGAACCCCAGCAGCCTGTTGGTATTGGCGGCATGATCCATGCTGCAGCACAGACTTGTGCCAAAACTTCCAGGCAGCTCTGTATTGGAGGTGTATAACTGGAATATCCAGCAACCTATTTAATTGTTTGCTTTTTAGGTATGATCTGCCTTGAGCAAACACAATTGTTTTTAGTTTTCCCAAAAATGTTTCACTGGTGTTGCAGCATCATCAGTGGGATATTTATTTTATACTGTCTGTCAAATGAACAATGAAATGATTATTACTTTTATGTACATTATGTGTAGCAACTACAGATAATTGTGAAACCAACATAAATCGCTTCTTACTTTTATAGGTACACTAGGCCTACCTTAATAACAAATGTCATTGTATTTGTGTTTCTTTATCTCACATTTTATTGTTATTTGAATATTTGCCTGGTTTTTTTTTTTTTTCTTTCTTTTCCTTTGATCAAAACACTTGTTGTATTCCTTAAAATAAATTATTGTTTGTTGTAGATGGGCTCTAGATACAGAGCACTGTTAATTAGGGATGGGTCGAACCCCAATTTTACCGAACACCGAATCTTAAGTAAAAGGTGTGCCGAATTCCGAGCCCGAATCGAATCTTCCGAATCTCAAACCCAAATAATCTGTCAACTTAAGTACATGTATTTGAAAAGAATTATTACTGTATCACACCCAGTGATGAAGATAAAGCCTTCTGTAGTGGATCCCAAATGACAATATTAACAGTAAAATTTAAGAAATTTAAATGTCATTTAGATTTTTATTTTAAATCTTAACGATTTATTAATACCCCTACCCTGAAAAGAAATTTGCATGAAACATTTTGATATATATGTTGTTTAGATGCTCTAAAAGGTAATAAGAAACTTTCTTAACTCTATTATAAACTGTTTCATTTTGATGAAATAAAAAGAATTGCAGAATGAAGTCTTAGAAAGGATGGATTACCCTTTTTTTTTTTCTTTTTTAGAGGGAAAGACTCAAAAATAAAAAAAGATGAATAGATAATTTGGAAGTAAAAAATAGATTATTAAAAAATATATGTGTAAATGTTAAATAATAATAATAATAATAATAATGTATTGACACAACAGGAATTCCATGAGAACATTTAGAGACAGAGATATCCGTGTTTATTCGACATGTGTCTACTTGTTATTGCCACGAAGACATTTCAGAACTGTGAAAAGCACTTAACGCGCAGATTGCACATTCCGGAGGTTTAAGCAACGATATTTTGTACATTTATTTATTCTTTCAAACATTTAAGATCATGTAACTTGTCTGCACAGAATTTTTATTCATAGAAGATTTGAAAATCAGTTCTAGAAGTTAGTTGCTGTGTTCATTTCTAACTATTCCCATTCAGCATAAGAATAATACAAATGTAAACATTAACATGATACGTATTTTCTCCCGCATTCGCCGTTGTCTTCCGGGTTTGTTAGACGGATGGAATTTAATGTGGTAACAGCTAACACGGAAGATTACATGGCTAGTGTTTACATTTGTATTATTCTTATGGCAAAGAGAGTGTGGAATTTATGACTCACGATTCATAAGAACAATTCCTTACCCATAATAGAAAAACACGTAAGTTGTAGCACAAAGGCAGTGGTTGTAGCGTCAGGCATATTGACACAACACGTGCTTGCCAGTCGGCTTTACGTAGTAGCTTTTAGATAAGACTTCAAATGTAGGGGTATTGTATGAAAGTAAATGCGGAAATATTAAACAATTTTTTTAGACTTATAATACAAATTTTACAAAATATTTATAATAGCAATTAGACACTGGTATGTTAATTTTGAGTCACAGTTCTTTCGTACTACAGAGCATCATCCCTCATACAATCTAGTGCATTCGACATCGAACATTTTTAAATGCCTGTTACACTATCTGATTTGGAACCCACTTCCAGGTACATCATTCCATTGGCACACTTGTGCGTTTTACACGCGTTGGTGTCAGTTGTCTGTCACTTTTCGAAAGGCAGTAGGCGTACATGTGTTTAAGCTTTACCTTACATGATTTATTGAAACAGATGTAAAGTGGCTGCTGAATTGACATCATCCTCCCTGGATGGCACACGATTATAGCTATTTTTCCACATAATAAATAACTTTCTTCTTGAAATCCTGGTGCTTTATTACAGTTCACATACCCAGCACTTCACAAAATTTGACGAAACAATACGTGAAATCAGAATGAGGCATCTCATGCAAGAATCCTAAAGCCTTATGTGTTGTTGGTATTTGAAATTTATTTTTGTTGCTACTTATATTTGAAAGACTGCCAAATTTGAAGTTGAGCAATACTTAAGTTCCATTTCCTTCGTTGGATGGTGTATTAAAATTCAGTAGTCAAAAATAAAAAGGAAATTAGATTTGTCTTCCTCCTTTTTATTTATTTATTTATTTGTGGCAGCTCCTAGCGCCATTTATCAGAACTATTCAAAGTGAGGTTGTTTCGTTTTATGACATCACGTCTTTCAGCAGATCTATGGAGAATAAAGTAAATAACACAAACAAAAGAGTGCTGTTATGCAAAGTAAACTACAACATTAGTAACTAAAGGTTTTCAGATAACACTTTGAATTCAGGATTCGGTAGTTTTCAGCCATTATGCACCGAATCTTGAATCTGAAGCCAGTGTATTAGATTTGGCGAATAATGGATTTGGCCAAACCACTCAGACACAGCCCTTCTGTTAATATCCTTGGGCAATGTTACTGTATACGCAGGGCACAGAGCAAACTCCAGGTGTAAGTTGTTTGCCCCATCCTGGCGAGTGCAGTAATAATCTGATAGTTCACTGATGTTTTTTTATATACCTTTTCATGGGGGAAGCCTCAGGGTTTAACTAATGTTGGATTATTAAACCAATTCTGTGGCAAGTAAATTGGATGACGGTGTAGGCTGCAGAGTGGAACTTTAGGTCTATGGTAATGACACATTGTGGCTACTGTATTAATTATCTGATACTTCACTATTTCTTCTCATTTGCCAAGGGGCAACTCTAGAGTTTAAATAAGTTAAATTATTAAGCCAGCGATGGTGAATGAACTGGAAGATAATGTATTCTGGCCAAAATAAGTTATAATTTAGCTAAGATTATTCATTTAATTGTCAAGAAATTGTTGAACCCTGTGAGACTTGCTAAGCTTAGTAAGGTAAAGGTAAAGCAGTCAACAATCCGAAGATTGGTTTGAACACAACAGTGCTTTACTAGGCATGGTCCTGTTTGGAGATGGTATGCCATTGCCTTCCTCCGACCTTCGAACTGACTTACCCAGCCAGTTATAGGGGGACCTACAGTTTAATGTGGGTTCCGAATCACGGTGCTACTCGGTATTTTTCTCATGACCAGTACTGCCAGAGGTGAAAGAAGTGGAAAGTGACAGATAAAAATCCTAGGAGCTGGCGGGGATTGAACCCGCGACCTTTGGATTTGTAGCCTAGCACTCTACCACTGTGCAACCGAGGTGCACCTAAGCTTAGTATCAGCTAATAATTAATATTTCAAGATTTTTTAAATACAGTTAATTGTGATTATGGTGACTGCTGGCATGTGTATCAAATGCCAGAGTAATCCAATGTAATAAAATAAAGAATTAAATTACTGTACTCAGATGCCTTCCACACCAGAACCTTTGTATTCAAGTTTGTCCTACCCTAAAGTTATCCACAGCTTCCTTTTTTAAAGGAGGTTTCACTAAGGAAATCAACTGTAGTAAAGGCAACTGACATAATTTGAGTAATACGAGGGTTGAATGAAAAGTACTGACTCCACCTTCTTTAATTGGGTTTGCATGTGTATATTTTAATAAATCAAATTCAGAAATAATCCTTAGAATGTGATAGTTATTACTAGTATTCACTTTTTGACACAATCACCAACCAATTGGATACATTTCTGCCAATGATGAACTAGGTTTCTGAAATCTTCTCACAGTTCTCTCAATGTCTTCGTCAGAAGCTTAATGATGTCCCCACAAATTGTCTTCAATTAAAGAGAGCAGATGGAAGCCAATCAATGCTAAATCAGGACTGTATGGAGGACACCGTATTGTGGTGAGATTCAGTCTCGGAAGTTCTGCTGTGGTGACACATGAAGTGTGTGGTGAAACTTGGTGGCTGCTGTTTGTTTGCCACACAGGTCAGATGTTCCTGCCTCAACATCTTTAAACTTACTCACCCAGTAACACACAGTACTCACATCAACACAATCACCATAAACTACTTTCATTCTCTGATGAATCTCTTTTGGGGTGACACCTCCTGCTGTCAAGAATTCAATGCCTGCACATTGCTTAAATCGCATTGACCAACCGTCTGCGCAGGGTTCCATACTTTACACTGTAACACAACCATTCAATGCTATGGCTTCCCACTAACTGGAGCTGTAGAGAAGAGGCTACGGAACAAGCCAGTACCTGCTGAATACCAATGTTGCCAACTGTTGAAGAGTTACGATTGTGGAGTTATTACTTTGCAATCAAACCTCACACAATGAATTTTAGACCTTTTGAAAGCACATATAGAATTCTCTTGTACCTATTTTTCAATATCGCCGCAGCAACACAAGGAAAAATACAGAAATATTTAGAGACTAATGTACTCTCCAAGGATAACTGATAATCACTCTTTCAAATGCACAAATCATAGAGAAAGATTGGCCATGGTTTTAATGATGGAACCATCTGGACATTCCCTTAGAGTAATGTAGAAAAAAATGGAATTACATTTTAGGGATTTGATCTTTGTACCTCACAAAATATTTCCACAGTCTGAACCTGATCAGTTTTGTTCCAGTGAACCATTACACAGATTCCCTGTCTGACAGTATTTTATTAATCCTCAAGTGGTGACATGGATAACAGTAGCCATCCACTCCTATTGTAATTATCACTGTTTATTTGTTATGGCAACAATTTGTATCGGGCACCAGTAGTCTGCAGCAGAGGATTTAAGATGCCGTGTAGTAGTAGGATTTTATTTCTTGGGACGAGACATTGGCCCTTTCTTTTGGATGAATGTTGTACATGAACTTTTGTGCGTGTATTTTTAATTGATGTATTTTTCAGCATTTCACTTATTTAACAGTTTTTAGCACTCATTAAGTCATATAAATTACTAGAGGACCCATGCAAATACTTCGCATGGAAGTAAAGTTGAATGTTCACGCACGGCTTTCTTCATAATCAATCAATTCAAGTGTTTAAAAGCACAAATGAAAGAGCTTGATCCGCTGAGTGTTGTTAGGTCAAAAAGAACTGCATACCTTAATTAGAACCAAAGTTATTGTAAAACAAACCAATTAAAATATTCAATGCAAGGATAGAAGGATACCGCATTTCAATAAAAATAAAGGTTGGAGAGACTTAAGTTAATTCTGATACTTGATGACAAATTTGCGAATGAATACCTTTCGTTTAAAACAAAACAGAAAGAAATCGGCCGGGTAGTTTGGTCTGGCTGACTGACTTTAGTTTTCATAGATTCTTTTAACATATAAGATGTTCTATTTATAAATGCAACCTTTAGTGTGACTCTTGCCACTATTTTGTTTTAGAGAAGGCGTTAATTTTTATATCTTGTACCAATAACTTATTTCCTTTTTTATATATTTTTATAGTTAGCATATTTACCCATAGGGAGAAGTGACTTTAGTTAATAGATTTTAGATTGTAAAATGATGTACATGATAAATTTAGAAATTTATTGTAGATAACAGGAACCAGGGCCTTATTTAGTCAAAAGTGCTAAAACAATCTTGCCCTATGCCTTGTCAAACTAATTTATGGCTCTAATATCAACATTACTGGTGATAATTAGTAAAAGTTTGAATTCAATACACACTCTGAGATTACTCTTAAACTATTACCCTATCAATTAATAGAAAACAATTACCTCTCTTCCTTTTTCGCATCTTCTTGCTGGCCAAATATTTTGTCCAATTTCTTTATGATTTCATCATCATCTTCTTCATGTACAAGGCTTAATAAAGCCTTTTCCTGGATCTGAAATATGTGTACAAGAACTTAAAATGATGCAAAAAATTTATTTCATTTGATTCTTTACTAAAGTTCCTTAAGGTGCGATTCCGAACCCGACCACAAGCGGCAGTCGTAGCTGACCCGCAACAAGTGGCACCACTAGTCCCCATTGTCTGCAATGCGAGTGATGTGGAATGCGGCGACAGTGCCACCTGTCGCCGTATACCTACTTCGGCGACAGGCAGCACATCCGGTCCCGAACCAGTGTTGTCGCTGTCGCCGACCCGACCCCACGCCGAACACCAGTTTTATGACAACACCCCAGGGAAATGAGTTCTTCAGACTCTGACGAGCCGTGGCACAGTGGCCGAGCGCATTGAGGCACTATGCTACGATGCGCGAGGCTGTTCCCCGACGGAGGATCGAATCCCCCCTCAGGCATGGATGTTTGTGTCGTCTTTAGTATAAGCTAGTTCATAAGTAGTTTGGAAGTTTAGGGAGTGATGATCCCGTAGTTAAGTCCCATAAGCTCTACAAACATTTGAACGTTTGAACTCTGATGAAAAGAAGTCTGTAAACACAGTAGCAACATATCCTGTAATATTTGACACAGGAAATAATGAGTGCAGAAATGTTTTAGTAAAAGATATCTGGAAAGCTGCAGCACAGTAGTTAAACAGGACTAGCAAGTGCACGGAACTTGTTATTTATCAACAAATGGATTCATATGTGCGTTGTTTATAACTATGTATTTTCACTGTAGTGTTTTTAAAGAAAGGTGTTTTCTGTAAAAACACTACAGTGAAAATACATAGTATTCAGCTGCTGCTCAAATGGCCACCACAAGCAATGTTGTTTATAACCATTGAAGCACTTGGGGATAGGTCCTCAAGAAACTGTAAATTCAGATATTGTTCGTTTTAATTTATTGGGACATAATTGCATTGAATGTAACTAAAAGCACAAGACATCATTGCCTTGTCTCTTTTCCAGATCGGATTGAAACTTGCATTTGTTTGTTTGTAACAGGGAAGAAGAGTTCTCAAGTTCTACAAATAAATGTATAATAGGCCTGAAACTGTGCGTAATCAGTCACGGATTTTTGTTGTAAATTCTGATAAACTATTTAATTATGACTACGGATGTATGCCTGTAAATTTTTGACGTGGCATATCAATGAAAACGCAGAGGAAGCTACACTCATTAATATTTTGTAACACGTTTTGCTTCATTTTTGTAGCAACTTTCCTCAATACTTAACTATTAAAGTTAAAACTAAACACAAACGGTGGTTTATGTTCAAAAGAATTAAGAAATTGTTAACTATCGGTTATTACATAAATGGTGTTCTTAAAAATGATTATGTACAGTAATAAAGCCTTTTGTGTAAAATACGGTCAGGACAGGTTTATTTACTTCATGTGACACAACAGGTGACACTCGATTAATGCACCAACACAGAAAAGAAAACGGAATAAAACCAATGATGGTACAATATTAAAAGTGTGAAAGGAAAAGGATGAAAAGAGGCAAAAGTCACAAAAGGCCTTTATGCGACGAAAATATGATATTGAATAATTTTCTGGACATATCAGTGTAGTTTTACAGAGTTCATTTCCAATACATAAAGCAGAATCGAAAGAAAAATAATAGTTGCATTGTTTCTGATTACGAAATGATGGGTCCACAGTGCAACACAAATCAGCGATCAAGAGATAATAACACACCTTCAACATCCACATCGCTGGGACAGTATTCCGTACCAGTTGTTGAGCAGATTGTAAATAATGCAAGAGTTTTTGTGTACTTCTCAGTGTAAAATGTAATTTTCTTCTACAGTTATTGCATTTCTTAGGCACTGTGGTTTTATGTCATCCGAAATAGAACTCAGTACGAAGTTGAACTGTCTTTTATTTAAACAACAATAGCTCCTGAATAAATTCATCATTAAACTTTTTTTTTTAAATCAAAGGTATGTAACTTCCACTGGCAGCTCTACTTTTATATAATGGCATTACCAGCGTTCATGTTTTCTTACTATAGAATAAAGCAACGTCATCGTCTTCCTCCTCCACGACAGTGCAAGAACTGCGGCAGTTGGCAGACATCCTGCCTCTCATAAACGACTGCGCTGCTCGCCTGCCGCTGTGTTCCACAACGCACAGACAGCAGGCGGCAGCGTCGCAGTCATTGTCGGCAGTTGCGGTGGGTCACTGTCGCCGTGTTCAGACTCGCACCTTTACTATAGACCCAATTTATAAAGCACATGAATAAATAGGGTTCAAATAAATGCTATCAAAGTCATGTGCTGCAAAACAGCACCAAAAGAAATAAACTAACAAGCAAATTGTGAAACAATCTAACAATGGAAAGTGTGGGTTATAATGTAAATAATGTAGGATAGATAGCAACTCACTGTAAGCCACAGACTAGTACTTAAAAAAGACAATCACATCCATAAAACATTCACACAATCACTCAGACATAACTCAAGCACACATGATCATAATCTCTGACAACTCCAGAGCAACAATCATCTTAACAGTGAGGGACAAGGGAAGCGGAGGAGGAATAATGACAAGTAATGTTGCAGATAAAACACTCTTGCATTGCATGACAAATTGTAAAGACTCTGATATGCAGGAATGTGAGATGCAGCTTGGAATGCAGTAAAGGGAATGGGTGTGAGAGCAAAAAGGGGAGGTGCAGAGGTGTGTTTGGAGTGGAGGGCAGTGGAGGGAATGGGGAAGGAGGAGAATTGTAAAACAAAACAAAAAATAATAATAATAAAAGTAAAATAAAATTAGCATGAGTGGAGCAGTGGACAGTGTCATAAGTCAGAGTACTGATTTCAGATGGTCAATAACGTGTAAATCTGAGAATGTACATCGCAACAACCTGGAAACCAGGGTGAGATAGTCCTTGTCCTGCGATGTGCCAAGCTACCATCGGCCCACCAGACGGGCTACATTGCGACAACTGGGGCGTGACTGACCTGATTGTGGTGTGGCAACCACAGACTCAGCAGGGATGAAATGTATTTAAAGGCACCATTCCAAATGGAACAGGGGGTGTGATGTGCAATGCAGTGACCACATCCCTGTTTCGGCTGATGCCACACTTTTGCAACGGTCAGGCAGAGCTGCACGACACGGCCAGCGAGCACCAAACCTAGAGTACTTTGCCACTTCGGCACAGCAGTACTGCCCTACACCGCCAACAGTCATTGAGCTTTAGACTGTGGGGGCCACTGGACTGGTTCCAGATGGCAGAGGCCCGCATCGGGTTGGTATGGTCGGACGGTCGGGCGTGCTGCTTGTTAGGCCACCTGTGGCATAGAACTTTATGCATCATGTCCTGCTGGGGGACCCTGTGCCACTGAGTCAGATCTCTCAGATACAAACGAGTATGAGTGGGTCCGAGTGTACGCTGCCATGTCCACTGTGTGCCGTGCCGTGTGTGGAAAAAGTATGTCCGCTGCTCGCCCATTTCGCCCACTTCCAAGTTTTCATTGCATTACAAAAGGGAACTTCTGCAGTTACCTGTGCTTTTGGTACAATTAGTGAACGTTCTGGCTGCAGTGGTGTCTCTACTGGTGGTGCTTGTTCTGGCTGCACTGGTGTTCGTACTACTAGTGCCTGTTCTGATTGCACTAACATTTCTTGTTCCATTGCTTGTAGTTCATGAAGTGCTTGTAGTCCAAAATCATCAATTTGTCCTTCCTTTTTTCTCTTCTTCTGTTTGACTCCTTTGTGAGCACATTTGGACACATGAAAAATAGAAATGTTTATTTTTGGTCATACAAAAGACAGTCCTGATATTCTACAGAAACAAATGAAATCATATTTAAACAAACATTTGTTCATAGAGAAAAGAGATGGATAGCAGTTCACTACATTTGGTCCCTAGGAAATGGAAAACATGCGTGCAAGGGTGACATGCAAGAGATGAAAAAGAAAGTAAATAAAAAAATGAAATTGGTAACAAATGGGCATACTATATAAATTACAGTTTTCAGCTTCATCTCTTATCGTGGGATTACCCCTTCAGCCCAAAATAATTGTGAGAGTAGACTAATAAAAGACAAAGAAACATTACGGACATATTGCTAATGCTTCATTTGTTTTACACAGTCTCTCTCCACTTGATTAAAATGCACATAAATTCAAAGAACTGTATGAAACTGTCAGAAAAATCCTTCTTTGGGATGTTGTTCAAGCCACACTTCACCTTGGTTTGAATGACTGTTATATTGTCATAGTACTAACCCTTCTCATTTATTTCTACATTTTGTTGTTTTTGTGGTGGGGTCATGCCAGTAAGACTGAGCCTTGTCACTAGTGAAGATTTTACAGAAAAGAATTATCTGCATTTTGCATTTCAATAAAGTCGCAGAAAGTGTCCATGTGTTGTTTTTGTTTGCGAGTCAATTTCTTCATGACAAATTTTGCACAAACTTTCCTCTTCTTCAGAACATTCTGAAGAGTGTCTTGATTGGATGTTACTCCAATGCAGTACTGTTCAACTGTGGATGTTTGATAGGTTTAAATAAGAAAAACACCATTTCATCATCATTACTAATGAACAAATATTCATTTTCATAAGAAGTTCCTGTAATTCACCTATGATGATTGTTATAGACATTGTCCAGCTGTAAAGTACTGTACAAAATATAAAGAAACTATATTGAGTCTTCTGTATCTGGTTTCAGGCTGTGATATGGATCAATTAACTGAAAACAATACTGACATGAAGACTGCAGCATAGACCATAGAATACCCTATACATACTGGAATAAGCAGCAGACCCCACATTCTTGCGCTTGTCCCGTTAGTGTTATTTTATTGGTTTTACGTTAATTTTTGTGTGTTTATATGTGTGTTTGACGGTGTTTTTCATTATTGTTTTGGTCACCATATTGCCTATGAGTATATACATTATTGCCACCATGTTAACATCATGGGTCAAAGCAGATGGGTGGAATTTTGTTGTATAATTATGCCACATATTATTATACTTTTACATATGACATGGAGTTTCAGGGGCTTGTACTGAGTGGACATTTTCTTCTCCTTTTGTGTTAAAGAGAAGAATATAGCAACATTGTAATATCTTTGAGAGACATTCACTCCCATCTCTGGCTTCATCATAACTCCTTTGTATGGTGCATAGCAGATGTAGAATTTTTCTGCCCATGAATTAGATAATATTTGCTTTATCCTCATAACAATTTATGTTCATTATGGTAGAATGGCATTCTCTTCCAGAAATGTGACTCCTTCAGAGTGTATTGCATTCTTCTTAAACTGTTATGAGAACAATTCTGAGAAGATGTATAAGACCAAATGCTGTTAAATCTAATGTTACTAAATTTCTTGAATAAGAGGCTGTTAAAAATGGTGAAACAACCACAGGTGTTTTAGACTTACATTATTTAATCAGTGACTACCATGAAATTGAAATGGCATTTATTTCTGTGTCTGTTTATTTCAAAACTGGTAGGGAGGAAATTTATGCCCATTTTGTGTGATTCTTAGTGACTCTTGTCCTTTAACAACTCAAATATTTTCCTATTTTAATGAATTCAGAGGTAAACCATATCCATCTGAAGGGTTGATTTAGGTATCCAGTTAGCGGTTGATTTTGAGGAAAATCTGCTGATTTCTTTTAGACACTTTTTAAAGGATTTATGCTGCTTATTCCAGCATGTATAGTGTTTTCTATGGTATTTCATGCGTATCATAGGTCAATTTAAGTATCTGAAACCATTTGAAATGATGATGGGATTTTGGAGGAGGTTGATCGGTATCGTTTCATTGATTTTAGGTGTAGTATAGGGTAGTTAAGGTATTCTACCTCCCCTCACAAGCAATGCCAAAGAAATAGTATCAAACACATCATTTTTCAAATGTTCCATTCTAAAATAAGCTACTTCACCACAACCATTTTGTATTTTCACATCCATTAGCTTTGCCAACTTATCCAAACTCTTGCCTCCCAACCTAACCTAGACCTTAGGCTACGTTGCAATCAGTCTGTCACCACAACCAGTTTTTCACATTCATTGGCTTTGCCTACTCACACCCAAGCTGTTACCTCCCAACATAACCTAGATGTCGGGCTACACTACACATCAATCTGTCACCACAATCAGTTTTTCACTTTTCACATGATTTGCATTTACCAAGACCAATACTCACACTACACCACCTATGTGCAGTATGGTATGTTGCCAACCTACACATACAACAGAAAATGGTGCTACAAATTCCCCTTATAATGAATGTTCTGAAAAAGAGGAAAGTTTGTGCAAAGTTTGTCATGAACAAATTGACTCACAAACATAAACAACACATGGACGCTTTCTGTGACCTGATTGAAATGCACAATTCAGATAATTCTTTTCTGTAAGAAATCACCATGAGTGACAAGGCTCACTGTTACTGGTAAGTTTGTGCTAGTGTTTTGAATTTGTTGACTTTTCATGGTGAAGTTTCCAATGATGTTGGTGGTAGTTGAGGATTTTTGTATGTGATATTAACCTTGCGCCTTGCGCAAATATCCTCAACTACCAACACCATGAGAAACTCCACCAAAAAAAGTCAACAAATTTAAAACACCAACACAAAAAATGAATGGACATACCCCCCCCCCCCCGGCCCACCTTCCCTCACCACCACTTCCATTAGCTTCATTGGTTGCCAACATCTTGTAGACCAAACACAATCAGCTAAGCTGAGGAAATTTTATCTCTCCCCAGTGCATTCCACAGCAAGGAAGAATTAAACTTATTTGTTATATCCATCCTAACAAAAATAGAACGATAAAACATATTACAGTAGACCCTCGTTTAACCGAATTTAAAGGGATCGAAAAATTGCCAATTTGGTTTAACAATGCTTGAATTAACAAGGTTTTTTGTAAAAATATAAGGCTGCTGAGGTCACTTTATGGGCTTCAGTGAACGAGGGTGCTCTGTCATCATCACCTAGAACAGAAAATAAAAGTACAATAAGTAGACTGCGCATGTACAACTGTATTTCTGGTATTTGAGAAAGTGCAGTATATCTGCCTATTGTCAAACACTCGTCATGTTTTTTAATTGTTCAATTGTTCAAATGTGTGAGAGTTCTTGAGGGACCAAATGTGGCCAACGGGAAAGACAGGCCTGGGCACTCAGCCAGGTGGCGTGGTGAGAGTAGTGCTGCGCCCACGCTATCACGGATTTGACTGGTCAGCCGCTGGGGCACGACTCACTGCCTCTTAGCGGCTAACCATTCAAATTCGCAATCACGTCGGCGCAGCACTACTCTTGCCACGTCACCTGGCTGAGTGCCCAGGTCTGTCTTTCTCGCCGGCCATGGGGACCAAACTGCTGACATCATTGTTCCCTAGACTTACATACTATTTAAACTAACTTATTCTGAGGACAACACACACACACACACACACACACACACACACAGACTTGCCTCTATTTTATCTCTTGAACGTATTATTGATGAGAGAGTAGACTTCGTAAACCGAAAGTGTTCTGCAACCTGTGTTCTGGTTCTCTCTCCTCTGTCGACTATATGCAGAATTTTCTGCTTTTGTTTTAGCGTCAAAGCACTTATGAGAGTGTTTATGTTTCAACGTCATATTTTACTGCGAGTGATGGAGTGAAAGGGAAAAACACGTTCACTGTTCACTAACAAACAGGCAGAGAAATCTCTGGACTGTAGCGTGTCACGCACTGTGCACGATCTGCTGACACCCCCCGCCCCCTCTCACTCATCGTGGCATGTAGGCCCCCTTCTCACAGAGCCGTCTTCATACAACTCCATTCTGTGGGCACTGCTGACAGGCTAAGGACCGGGTCGCCGCATACACAAACAGTTGGAAAGTGTCGTTACCGTAGCAGTCACAGAACGGCAGAATCACAGCAACAGCTGCACCTGTTGTCAGTGGCAGCATGCTGCGATGCGCCGTGTGAAATGTTGGGTGCTGCGTTTCTCAGTGTCATTATGTGGAGGGCCCACACTGTGGAAGTGACGCATGAGCAGCAAGCAAGCGATCCTGCCACTGTTGCGATATGGCAGTACAGTAACTTTCTGAGAAAATTAATGTGTAATGTATAATGGGAAATACCTTAGTGCACAGCACATATTTACTCGATTTAAACTGAGAAGAAAATATGGAATATCTAATGTGGGGGACCAGATTTTTGTTTGTAGTACGAATTATCCAAAATTCGGTTTAAGTGGCAGATTTTTCAATGTAATTCAGTAGGGAACGAACAGACAATACGAGTTAACCGAGTTTACGGTTTATCCAATTTCGAAATAACGAATGTCTACTGTACACCATTGAAAGGCAAACTAAACCGATAACATCATACTACTAAAACACATAGTAACACTGACATGACAAAAAACAACTTTAAAAGAAGCAACCAACCCACATGAATACAAAGAATGTCACACACCATACGAGCATTACAACCGAAAACAAACTTCCACTGCAAGAGCATGCCACCACCTGCCTACACACACCACCTGTAAACATAGACAACTCAAAATTATTGTATAATGATGCTGTCACAACACAACAAACCAATGTCACGGGTCAAAGCCAATGGATAGCATCGCATCCTACAAATGACACTGGTTTAGTCAGGAGTCCACTACCTGCAGAAAGCAGCTACACAGGTAGCAGGGGCTGCGTGGCGTGGACTGGACAGAGTTTTAGGGTAGGGGCTTTGCAGAAACACGAAATGGGCTGTCTCAAAGAGTGCAGGTTGATCACAGGAGAAATACAGATTCAGGAACTATCAGTATAACAGATGTAAATTGTCATAGCTGTGTTTGGAAGTACCAGAACTCCAAGCATTAACAGCAAGCACCGAAACACATATCATTATAGGTAATGAAACTTGGCTTAGGCCAGAAATAAGTTTAGAAAAAGTGTTTGCAAAAGATCTAAATGTGTTCAGAAAGAATAGATTAAACAAAATAGGTGGAGGCGTGTTTGTCATCGTCAAAAGTAATCTATTGTGTAGTGAAGTTGATAGTTTCTGTGAGTTGTTATGGATAGAGGTAGTACTTGAAAAACATAAAAAGTTAATAACTGGTTCCTTTTACCGGCCCCACGACTCTGACAATACAATAGCAGAAAGGTTCAAAGAAAGCCTGTGTCTAATTGCAAACACGTAGCAGACTCACACAATAATAGTAGGCGGTGATTTTAATTTACCCTCAATCTGTTGGTGAAATTATATTTTTAAATCAAGAGGAACAAAATTGTACTCAACACATTCTCTGAGAATTACTTCGAACAATTAGTGCATGAGCCCACTAGAATTGTAAATGGATGACAAAACACACTTGACATCTTAGCAACAAATAACCCTGAGCTCATAACGAGCATCAAAACGGATACAGGTATTAGTCAACACGGAACTGTCATAACGAGATTGACTATCAAAAGTCCCAAAGTTACCAAAAATAGACAAAAAATATATTTGTTCATGAAAGCAGATAGAAGTACAATACATTGCTTCTTGAAAGACAGTTTCCACTCGTTCCTAACACTAAACGTAGGTGTAGACCAGATATGGCTCAAATTCAAAGAAGTGGTATCAACAGCAATTGACAGTTTTATACCAAATAAATTAATAAAAGAAAGAGGTGATACCCCTTGGTACACAAAACAGGTCAGGACACTGTTGCAAAAACAATGGAATAGGCATGCTAAATTTAAATTAACACAAAATCCCCAGGATTGGCGATCCTACACAAAAGCTAGAAATTTAGCGAGGATTTCAATGTGAGATGCCTACAATACTTTTCACAACATAACCCTTTCTCGAAATCTGACTGAAAACCCAAAGAGATTTTGGTCATATGTTAAATATACTAGGCGCAAAACACAAACCATACCCTCACTACATGATAGTAATGGTGATCCTGCCGATGATAGCGCTACTAAAGCAGAATTACTAAACATGGCTTTTAGAAACTCATTCACCAAAGAAGACTAAACCAATATTCCAGATATCAAATTACAAACACAGGCCAGAATGAGTAACATTGAAGTAGACATCCTCGGAGTAGTGAAGCAACTTAAATCACTTAACAAGAACAAGTCTTCTGGCTTGGACTGTATACCCATTAGATTTCTGATTATGCTGAAGCAATAGCAACTTACTTAAAAGTCATATACAACCACTCTCTCAAAGAAGGATCTGTACCAAAAGATTGGAAAGTTGCACAGGTCACACCTATATTCAAGAAAGGCAGTAGGAGTAACCCATTAAACTACAGGCCTATTTCATTGACGGCAATCTGCAGCAGGGTTTTGGAACATATCCTGTATTCAAATATTATGAATTACAGTAGAACCTCGTTTTTATGCTTTTCAAGGAACTTCAGTAAAATGGTGTAAAATGCAGGAAAACGAAAATGCAGGAAGTAGTGTTTTAAATGGTAAAATTTGCTTACTGGATCAGCCTTGCATTTTCGTAGTTTATTTGTGATATATGTACATAATAGGCATCTAAATACTTGCCAGGAAGTTTATTATACAATAAAAATTATCAAAACTTTTACTATTTTAAGCACAGGGCAGAACTGGTAATTTTATGGGACTTCGAAATTTTTGACTTAATTTTATTCATTATAATCAAGGACGCCGCTGCTGGGCTATGTAACACACCTTCAAAATTACCTGAACCGCTTTGATAGATATTGTTTGGACGCCGCTGCCAGGCTATATAACACATCTTCAAAATTACTGCCTTTTACCAGCATTAATTATTTACATAGTAAAACACCTAAAGTTCCATTCTTTTTGTAGTTTTTGATGTTTCACATGACAATATTAGAGAATTTATTCACGTTCTCGAGTGCAAACATATGCATAAGTATTTTTGTGACGTCTGCATAGGATCAGCATCTCACACTATTATTGCTTTTTTGAAGTTGTGGGTATCATGATACCCAACTTTGACAGATAATGTTCTTTATGAATCAGAAATATGTATCACAAAAACAATGCAACTCTTTATTCTCACATCAACTGGTTCTGATTGTTTGAGTACATGCCAGCCACTCTGGCAAAGAAGCTAGTGGAAAGAAAAACTACACCACCACAAATTGGCGTTATTCTCACTTCAACAAATCGTTCTGTTTGTCTGAGTACACGCCAGGTGCTCTGGCAAAGAAGCTGATAGAAAGAAGAACTACATTGCCACAAATCGGCGCATCGTAAGTCAACTAGCTGCGTACTGCCAACAACGATATGCGAAATATACGTTTGAATAAATGCAAAGTGTCAAGAAACTGGACTGCTAATAATTTTTAAGCATTATACTTTAAGTGGAAAGCCATGCTAGCATCAATTTATGTAGATTACATCATTTTTTTCTTCACGAACATGGTTTCGAAAAGTGTAAAATGCAGGAAAAGTGTAAATATGTTAACGCAAATTACGAGGGCGAATTAACATTGTGAACATAGGAAATTTGACGGGACCGACAAAAAATGGTGTAAATGGCGGGAAAACGTAAAAACCGGGAACGTAAAAACAAGATTTTACTGTATTTCGAACAGAATGATCTATTGACCCAAGGTCAAAAGGGATTCAGAAAATACCGTTCATGCGAAACACAACTAGCTCTTTACTCACACGAAGTGATGAGTGCTATCGACAAGGATTTGCAAATCGATTCCGTATTTCTTGATTTCCAGAAGGCTTTTGACACCGTACCTCACAAACGGCTTTTAATCAAATGGCGTGGTTATGGTATATCGCCTTAAATTAGCGACTGGATAGGGGATTTCCTGTCAGAGAGGACACAGAAGTGATATAGGATGTTCCACAGGGTAGTGTTATTGATCCTCTGCTGTTCCTTATTTACAAAAACGATTTCGGAGAAAATCTAAGTAGCTCTCTTAGGTTTTTTGCAGATGACACCTTCATTTACCATGTAGTAAAATCTGTGTGAGATCCGTATCAGGTGGGTTTCACAGAGGACATTGAAAGAGTCCAAAGAAGGGCAGCACGTTTTGTATTGTCACGATACAGCGGAGGCAGTGTTACAGAAATGATACAGGACGTGGAATGGGAATAGTTACAACAACAGTGCTTATTGCTGCGGCATGGACTACTTACAAAACTCCAATTACCAACATTCTCCTCTAAATGTGAAAATATATTGTTGACTCCCACTTACATAGGTAGAAAAGATCATCAGAATAAAATACGAGAAATCAGAGCTCAAACGGAGAGATTCAGGTGTTCTTTCTTCCCGCGTACTATTTGAGAATTGAATGGCAGATAAATAGTATAAAGGTGGTTCGATGAACCTTCTGCCAGGCACTTAAATGTGATTTGCAGAGTATCCCATGTAGATGTAGATGTAGTAGGTCCTAATATTCTCACTCAAACCCATTTGTATATTGTACAATATATGTTCCTTGAAACACATTATTAACCCTTTTTGCATCTATAATTTGAAATGGCATCTTAAGTATTCCTGGTTTCTTTGAGCTTCCATATACTTAAATGATGCCATTTGGCATCACTTTGCATAGTTTTGCATAGTTGGGAAATATGCAAAGTGATGCAAAATGGCATCATTGAAGCATTCAGACTCTCAAAGAAGCCAGGAATACTTAACAAAAAGGGTTAATGCAAACATATGAGAAGTCTTGGAAATTTAGTTTGGTATGAGACTTCAGATGTAAGTATCCAATCATAGAAGTTTTAAAGCGCACTATCCAGAAAATTCCAAGAAAAATGGCTCCAAAGTTTTAATCACAGCACATATAATACAGATAGTCTGGGCAGCAAACATGCTGCAGCACAGTGGAATAGCTCAGATCCATGTTCGAACCTACCCTGAAGGTGCATTTTTTTATTATTTGTTTTAAAACTTATAATGACTTTTAAATAAAGTTTATTACCTAAAGTGTTATCAATTAAACCATAAATAATTTGAGTTTTAAATGGCTATCACAGACAGCTACTTAAAATGAGAATTACACTTACATTTTCTTTTTAATATGTTGAATAACTTCAAATACATTTTTAATGTAGGTAAATTAATTATGTCTGTCATAAGATTCTGGGTGGAGATTCAATTACACAAAATATCTCACAATATCATGTTCAATTGTCTATTTTGTATGTACAAGCTCCACAATAATAACTGTCATAAAAACATTTAAAACAAAAAATATTTAGCCATGTTGCACAATTAGTGAAGGACAATTGTTTAAAGGAACAAATTTTTTTTCAAAAGCTCTGAGGAGAACATACTTCAGTGGCATTCCTGAAAAACTTCTCTTTTGTTAGAAAGCCTGGAAGCAAATGAGGCATATTGGATCATTTCCTTAAAAATTGGAGATGATAGCTGATGATGGACTATAGTTTGTATTTTTATGCAGTCTTGATTCTTCCTGTCTGCCTGCCTGTTTGTATACAAACAGTAGTGGAACATTTATACTCTGCTTTTCCATGAAGAAACCAGTTCTTCAAATTTACAAAGAATATTTGTAATCTTTCCACAGCTTACAATATCATCTAAGTTGGTAATAAAGTTTTAATGACAATAGTATTCACTCTTTTCATCTATTTACATTAATTGTAAAATGTATTTTAAATTATTTGATATATATGTGTGTGTGTGTGTGTGTGTGTGTGTGTGTGTGTGTGTGTGTGTGTATAAAATAAAGATTTGAAAAATGTCTGCCTAGGTGTGTTTGGATGTGTATATGTGTGAGTGTGTTTGTATTTGTTTGCCTCCCTTTTTGTCCCTTAAGGTAAGTCCTTCCACTCCTGGGAATGGAATGGCTCCTTTTCCACTTCCTTAAAACCCATATCCTTCCCTTTCTCCTCTCCTTCCTTCCTCTTTTTCCCGAAGAAGCCACCACTGGTGGCGAAAGCTCGAATGTTTGTGTGTTTTTGTGTGTGTTTGGTGTTTCTGTCGACGAGCCTGTACTTTAAGTAAGTCAAAAATCTTTATTTTATACCTATTTTCCCACCTGGAAAGTCTCCTTCTATTATATTAATTTCATCCTTTTGAACCTAACATATATATATATATATATATATATATATATATATATATATATATATAAAAAAAAATAAAGATTTTTGACTTACCTAAAGTACAGGCCCGTCGATATAAACACCAAACACACACAAAAACACACAACCATTTGAGCTTTCGCCACCAGTGGTGGCTTCTTCGGGAAAAAGAGGGAGGAAGGAGAGGAGAAAGGGAAGGATACGGGTTTTAAGGAAGTGGAAAAGGAGCCATTCCAATCCCAGGAGTGGAAGGACTTACCTTAGGGGACAAAAAGGAAGGTAAACAAATACACACACACTCACACATATCCACATCCAAACACACCTAGGCAGACATTTGTAGAAACCAAAGAAGTTGGACAGAGATGCCACTTCAGGCAGAGGCTCTGTCCACAGAACCGAGGCAAAGATGTTAAAGATGGCGGGCGGGAATTAGAATTTAGCGGAGGTTGAGACCAGGTGGGCAACGGGAAGAGAGAATGTGTTGAAGGGCAAGTTCCCATCTCCGGAGTTCTGAAAGATTGATGTCGGTGGGAAGTATCCAGATAACCTGGACGGTGTAATACTGTGCCAAGATGTGCTGGCCGTGCACCAAGGCATGTTTAGCCACAGGGTGATCCTCATTACCAACAAACACTGTCTGCCTGTGACCGTTCATGCGAATGGACAGTTTGTTGCTGGTCATTCCCACATAGAACGCTTCACAGTGCAGGCATGTCAGTTGGTAAATCACGTGGGTGCTATCGCAAGTGGCTCTGCCCTTGATCGTGTACACCTTCCGGGTTACGGGACTGGAGTAAGTGGTGGTGGAAGGGTGCATAGGGCAGGTTTTACAAAGGGGGCGGTTACAAGGGTAGGAGCCAGAGGGTAGGGAAGGTGGTTTGGGGATTTCATATGGATGGACTAGGAGGTTACGGAGGTTAGGTGGGCGGCAGAAAGACACTCTCGGTGGAGTGGGAAGGATGTCATGAAGGATGGATCTCATTTCGGGGCAGGATTTAAGGAAGTCGTAGCCTTGCTGGAGAGCCACATTCAGAGTCCGCTCCAGTCCCGGAAAGTATCCGGTGACAAGAGGGGCACTTCTGGGGTTCTTCTGTGGAAGGTTCTGAATTTGGGGGATGAGGAAGTGGCTCTGGAAATTTGTTTCTGTACCAGATCAGGAGGATAGCCGCAGGATGTGAAAGCTGATATTAGGTTACTGGTGTACTGGTTCAGGGATTCGGGACTGGAGCAGACTCGTTTGCCACGAAGACCTAAGCTGTAGGGAAGGGAACGTTTGATGTGGAATGGATGGCAGCTGTCATAGTGTAGGTACTGTTGTTTGTTGGTTGATTTGATGTGGACGGATGTGTGAAGTTGGCCGTTGGACAGATGGAGGTCGACATCAAGGAAAGTGGCATGGGATTTGGAATAGGACCAGGTGAATTTGATGAGACCAAAGGAGTTGAGGTTGAAGAGGAAATTCTGGAGTTCTTCTTCACTGTGAGTCCAAATCATAAAGATGTCGTCAATGAATCTATACCAAACTTTGGGTTGACAGGCTTGGGTATCCAGGAAAGCTTCCTCTAAGCGTCCCATAAATAAGTTTGCGTACGAGGGGGCCATCCTGGTTCCCATGGCTGTTCCCTTTAGTTGTTGGTATGTTTGGCCCTCAAAAGTGAAGTAGTTGTGGGTTAAGATGAAGCTGGCTAGGGTATTAAGGAAAGAGGTTTTAGGTAGGGAATTGGGTGGTCAGCGTGAAAGGAAATACTCCATCGCAGCAAGGCCCTGGGCATGTGGGATGTTTGTGTACAAGGAAGTGGCATCAATGGTTACCAGGATGGTATCTGGAGGTAACTGGCTAGGCAAGGATTTCAGGCGATCGAGGAAGTGGTTGGTATCTTTGATGAAGGATGGGAGACTGCACATGATGGGTTGAAGGTGTTGGTCTATGTAGGCAGAGATTCGTTCAGTAGGGGCTTGCCTAGGTGTGTTTGGATGTGGATATGTGTGAGTGTGTGTGTATTTGTTTACCTTCCTTTTTGTCCCCTAAGGTAAGTCCTTCCACTCCTGGGATTGGAATGGCTCCTTTTCCACTTCCTTAAAACCCGTATCCTTCCCTTTCTCCTCTCCTTCCTCCCTCTTTTTCCCGAAGAAGCCACCACTGGTGGCGAAATCTCGAATGGTTGTGTGTTTTTGTGTGTGTTTGGTGTTTCTATCGACGAGCCTGTACTTTAGGTAAGTCAAAAATCTTTATTTTATACCATTTTCCTTCTATAATATATATATATATATATATATATATATATATATATATATATATATGAAGTACACTTACCAGGCGAAGGGGCACAGGCAGAAATAGCAACAAATAAACACACAGACACACACACACACACACAAAAATGCTAGCTGCTTCATCAGGCAGATGGCTCGTCGATAGAAACGAATAAAATAACACACAAACACACATACAAGGTTTCGCAGCCTAGCTGCTTCGTCAGGCAGAAGGGAAGGAGAGGGAAAAGGAAATGATGAGGGTTTTAAGGGAGTGGATAAGGAGTCATTCCAATCCCGGGACAGGAAAGACTTACCTTGGGGGGGAAAAAGGAGGGTAAACAAATACACACACACCAACACATTTACACAGACGCAAGTACACTTAGGCAGACATGCTGTAGAACTGTAGAAAGTCTGCCTAAGTGTACTTGCGTCTGTGTAAATGTGTTGGTGTGTGTGTATTTGTTTACCCTCCTTTTTTCCCCCCAAGGTAAGTCTTTCCTGTCCCGGGATTGGAATGACTTCTTATCCACTCCCTTAAAACCCTCATCATATCCTTTTCCCTCTCCTTCCCTTCTGCCTGACGAAGCAGCTAGGCTGTGAAAGCTTGTATGTGTGTTTGTGTGTTATTTTATTCGTTTCTATCGACGAGCCGGTCCTTTTGGTAAGTCATCTCTTTTCTATTTTTTATTTTTTTTATCCCACCAGGAAAGTTTCGAGGAAAAATTCCTAACAGGAAAAATATACGTAAAAAATAGATGAAGTACACTTACCAGGCGAAGGGGCACAGGCAGTGATAGCAACAAATAAACACACAGACACACACACAAACGCTAGCTTTCGCAGCCTAGCTGCTTCATCAGGCAGAAGGGAAGGAGAGGGAGAAGGAAATGATGAGGGTTTTAAGGAAGGGGGTAAGGAGCCATTCCAATCCCGGGACAGGAAAGACTTACCTTGGGGGAAAAATGGAGGGTAAACAAATGCACACACACCCACACATTTACACAGACACAAGTACACTTAAGCAGACATACTGTAGAAAGCAAAGAAGTTAGAAGTTAGACAGAGATGCCACTTGAGGCAGAGGCTCTGTCCAGAGAACCAAGGCAAAGATTTTAAGATGGTGGGTGGAAATTCGAATTTAGCGGAGGTTGAGACCAGGTGGGCAACGGGAAGAGAGAATATGCTGAAGGGCTAGTTCCCATCTCCGGAGTTCTGAAGGATTGGTGTCAGTGGGAAGTATCCAGATAACCCGGACGGTGTAGCACTGTGCCAAGATGTGCTGGCCGTGCACCAGGGCATGTTTAGCCACAGGGTGATCCTTGTTACCAACAAACACTGTCTGCCTGACTAGCCCTTCAGCATATTCTCTCTTCCTGTTGCCCACCTGGTCTCAACCTCCGCTAAATTCGAATTCCCACCCACCATCTTAACATCTTTGCCTTGGTTCTCTGGACAGAGCCTCTGCCTCAAGTGGCATCTCTGTCTAACTTCTAACTTCTTTGCTTTCTACAGTATGTCTGCCTAAGTGTACTTGTGTCTGTGTAAATGTGTGTGTGTGTGTGTGCATTTGTTTTTGTGTGTGTGGGTGTGTGTGTGTGTGTCTGTGTGTTTATTTGTTGCTATCACTGCCTGTGCCCCTTTGCCTGGTAAGTGTACTTCATCTATTTTTACGTATATTTTTCCTGTTAGGAATTTTTCCTCTATAATATTCGTATCATAAATTTGAATTCAACGATTACTTTCGTCATTGTTCTGTTACCTTTCTAAATCTTTTCTGTCTTCTAACTTTCCCTTTTTTGTTTTTATTTTTATTTATTCATTTATATATATTTTATATAGCAGTTCCATTCTACATTCCCTTCTTATCTTACTGTTCACATTTCGCTAATACTTACAACAATACGTTCACTTCCTAACCAACCTTTGAGTACTTTTATATGATATTTACCACTTCCATTACTCCTTCTTCCGACTGAAATACGCCGCTCATTAAATTTTCTCGCTATATAACATAAACATTATTTCACAACTGTAGTTTCTCATATTGTTTATAACCATTTTCGGCATTTCCTAGTCAGCTCACGTTTGTTTCCATTCCCGTTTTTCCACATTTCCATTCGTTTTTCCTACTTTTCCGATCGTATTTCAGCTACTTTACGTTGGTTTTGATTCTACTATTCCATTGTCAGACTATTCTTAGACTCAATATCGTAATCTGCTACCACTTCACCAATCCTATATAGACATTTTCCTTACTTTCTCACGCCATTTTCTCGTACTTTTTCCGATTTTCACCATCCTTAAACCTCGTTTGCACGCCATACCACTTCCTAACCATTTAATACTACGTGGTTGACCACTGAAGGTGACCACAGTTTCAACAACGAATTTTAACGACTTTTTCTATTTCCTCTCTTTTTGCTTACCTGAATTACATTTCACATTCATTTTTTAAAAATTTATATATATATATATTTCTATACATATATTTTTTTTAAATTATTTTATTCGTTCTTTGCAACCTCTTACATAGCCCATATTTCTCACTTTTCCTTCATTCATATATTATGCCTCCCTTACAACATCCCTACAACAACCCCATCCAGTTTTATTTACATTCCCTCCGTAAACATGCTTTTTCCCTAGTCAGATTACGCTCCCACATTCTTTTTATGCAGGCTTGTCTGACATTTGGAATCACTCCCAAGGGCCTCACACTGAAAGTTCCCATCTCTGGCTGTAACCCATCCTTTCATCTCGCCCTATACCAATTCCAAACTGAACAATCCATATCCCTCACCCGCCTAATCCTCAACCTTTCCTTTCCTACATCTACACCTGCAGTTCAGAATATCCTCCTTCAGGCCAACCACAAATTAGAACAGCATGCCACCAAGCACCTCAAAAAACTATCCAATCTCCTGGTCACCCACCTCCGGAAAGGCAATACTCTCTCCCTCAACAACCTCTCCAGTAAACCTCAACCTCCTCTGATTGCACACAAACCCAGTCTCTCCCATCTACTCAATCTCCCACTCCCAACTCCTCTCCCTCCCAAACCTCAAAATTCCAATCCACACAATCCGGAACCACAACATCCCAATTCAGTGGTCAACCTCTCCTCTAAACCTCTCTCCCAATCTGAAACCTCTGTCCTATCCAAAGGGCTGACCTTTAGCCCTACTCCCAAATTCAACCAAAAAGCCCTTGTGAAAGATTTACTATCCTATACTCACAGTCTTTGCTGGAGATATCACTTTGCCACGAAGAAAAGTAATCCTCTTCCTAATGATCCAGCTCCCCAAGACATCATTCAAATCAAACCCTGCCTAGAACAGTTCCGTCCTCCGTCACAGCGAGACCCACCTGCTCTTCCTCAAAATCACCCTCTTCAAACCTTCTAGGAATTCCTTACTTCCAACCTTGCCTCCCAGTCTTTCCTGAGAAACCTTAATCCTACTCCCAACATTACCGCAGCTGAATCCCGAGCTATCCATGATCTGAAGGCTGACCATTCCATCATCATTCTCCCTGCCGACAAGGGCTCCACGACAGTGGTACTTGATCGGCGGGAGTATGTGGCAGAGGGAGTGCGTCAGCTTTCAGATAATACCACATATAAAGTTTTTCAAGGCGATCCCATTCCTGATGTCCAGGCAGAGCTTCAAGGAATCCTCAAAACCTTAGGCCCCTTACAAAACCTTTCACCTGACTCCATTAACCTCATGACTCCACCAACACCCCGCACCCCCACCTTCTACCTACTTCCGAAGATTCACAAACCCAATCATTCCGACCGCCCCATTGTGGCCGGTTACCAAGCCCCAACAGAACGAATATCTGCCTACATAGACCAACACCTTCAACCCATCATGTGCAGTCTCCCATCCTTCATCAAAGACACCAACCACTTCCTCGATCGCCTGAAATCCTTACCCAGCCTGTTACCTCCTGAAACCATCCTTGTAACCATCGATGCCACTTCCTTATACACTAATATCCCACATGCCCAAGGCCTCGCTGCGATGGAATATTTCCTTTCACGCCGACCACCCACTTCCTTACCTAAAACCTCTTTCCTTAATACCCCAGCCAGCTTCATCCTAACCCACAACTTCTTCACTTTTGAGGGCCGGACATACCAACAACTAAAGGGAACAGCCATGGGGACCAGGATGGCCCCCTCGTACGCGAACTTACTTATGGGACGCTTAGAGGAAGCCTTCCTGGACACCCAAGCCTGTCAACCCAAAGATTGGTATAGATTCATTGACGACATCTTCATGATCTGGACTCACAGTGAAGAAGAACTCCAGAATTTCCTTTCCAACCTCAACTCCTTTGGTCCCATCAAATTCACCTGGTCCTATTCCAAATCCCATGCCACTTTCCTCGATGTCGACCTCCATGTATCCAACGGCCAACTACACACATCCGTCCAAATCAAACCTACCAATAAACAACAGTACCTGCATTATGACAGCTGCCATCCTTTCCACAGCAAACGTTCCCATCCCTACAGCTTAGGTCTTCGTGGCAAACGAGTTTGCTCCAGTCCCGAATCCCTGAACCAGTACACCAGTAACCTAATATCAGCTTTCACATCCTGCGGCTATCCTCCTGATCTGGTACAGAAACAAATTTCCAGAGCCACTTCCTCATCCCCCAAATTCAGAACCTTCCACAGAAGAACCCCAGAAGTGCCCCTCTTGTCACCGGATACTTTCCGGGACTGGAGCGGACTCTGAATGTGGCTCTCCAGCAAGGATACAACTTCCTTAAATCCTGCCCCGAAATGAGATCCATCCTTCATGACATCCTTCCCACTCCACCGAGAGTGTCTTTCCGCCGCCCACCTAACCTCCGTAACCTCCTAGTCCATCCATATGAAATCCCCAAACCACCTTCCCTACCCTCTGGCTCCTACCCTTGTAACCGCCCCCATTGTAAAACCTGCCCTATGCACCCTTCCACCACCACTTACTCCAGTCCCGTAACCCGGAAGGTGTACACGATCAAAGGCAGAGCCACTTGCGATAGTACCCACGTGATCTACTAACTGACATGCCTGCATTGTGAAGCATTCTATGTGGGAATGACCAGCAACAAACTGTCCATTCGCATGAATGGACACAGGCAGACAGTGTTTGTTGGTAACAAGGATCACCCTGTGGCTAAACATGCCCTGGTGCACGGCCAGCACATCTTGGCACAGTGCTACACCGTCCGGGTTATCTGGATACTTCCCACTGACACCAATCCTTCAGAACTCCGGAGAAGGGAACTAGCCCTTCAGCATATTCTCTCTTCCCGTTGCCCACCTGGTCTCAACCTCCGCTAAATTCGAATTCCCACCCACCATCTTAACATCTTTGCCTTGGTTCTCTGGACAGAGCCTCTGCCTCAAGTGGCATCTCTGTCTAACTTCTAACTTCTTTGCTTTCTACAGTATGTCTGCTTAAGTGTACTTGTGTCTGTGTAAATGTGTGGGTGTGTGTGCATTTGTTTACCCTCCATTTTTCCCCCAAGGTAAGTCTTTCCTGTCCCGGGATTGGAATGGCTCCTTACCCCCTTCCTTAAAACCCTCATCATTTCCTTCTCCCTCTCCTTCCCTTCTGCCTGATGAAGCAGCTAGGCTGCGAAAGCTAGCGTTTGTGTGTGTGTCTGTGTGTTTATTTGTTGCTATCACTGCCTGTGCCCCTTCGCCTGGTAAGAGTACTTCATCTTTTTTTTTACGTATATATATATATTGTAATTAAAATTTTAATTAGCTGAAACCATCATTTCATAAATAAAATGAAGTACTTTATGATGTAATTGATAATATTTTATATTATAATGTTATTTAAAAATTGTTATAATTTTTAAAACAAATAATAAACACATACATTCAGACAACTATACATTAACATGTATTTGAGTTGCACTTAAACCTCAGAACCTTTTTTTCTCATAATTTTCTGGATAGTCCACTTAAAATTTCTATGAGTGACCACTCTTGATGTATACTATTAACAAGCTCTCATCCCAAACAATTTCCGAGCCCTGACAGTGCCCTTGTAAGTCCACTGGTGTTGTATTATTGAACTAAGCACTCTCTGGGTTTTGAAGACAGTGTGCAAGTTAAAAGTGTGCATCCAGGGCAGATCTTTAAATGAGAACAAATAATTTGAAAAAGAAAAACTTATAATTCATCAAAAGACAGAGTGGCTAACCAATACTCACCTCAGCAAGGTACTACCAATAGTCACAACAACAACAAAAAAGAAAAAACCAGACATTAACACAAGCTTTCAGAAGTTACTTTCTTTGGCAGGTAGGAGAGAGGGTGGAAGAGAAACGGGATAGAAGGAAAGGCTTACTCATGACCCAGGCCTTCCTTTTCTCTTGACCTAGGTTGTGAGTAACACTTCCTCTCTATCCTGTTTCTCCTCCATCATCTCTCGTACCTGATGAAGGAAGTAACTTCTGAAAGCTTGAGTTAACGTCTATTTTCATCTTTTCTCTCTTATACTCTCTCTCTCTTTTTGTTTTTTTTTTTTCTATCACATTAATTACACATATAATTCAGTAAATGGAATACCAAGGGGACACCTATGGAGGTAAGATACCAAGTGTAGGCTTGTCTCAAGAGTTCTGCAATAGTAGCAGCTTGTCTGAAGTTCTACAGGTGACAGGTCTTACAAGGGACATGTTGAAACCTGCTCTAAATTTTTTTACACAGGAAGAAGACAACAAGAGAAATGCACTGTCAAAATTTTAGCAGCTAAGAGGATTTGCAACTATTTTTTTAAAAATATCTGAAAATTGCCAAATTTGTAGCGCACCAGGCATTGGTAGAAATGTATACCCCCTAACGGTGCTGTAGCAACTGCACATGTGAAACTAGTCACACATACACAGCCGAATCCAGAGGTATATTTGTAAACAGGAGACACGGCACAACCCAATCTTAATTTGTAAAGGATGTTCAGATTATCGTTCAATGATAGTGTCCCTCACACTACAGTACACAGTTCTATTCTCTCAATTAGCCACTCAACTGACCTCGATTAAAAATTATCAGTTGCTTTTTGTAGTATTGGTAAGTATTGACAATACACATAAAGCTGAATTAATATTTATTGTGCTTTCGTAAGAAATGCCTGCTAATATTATCTTCTTCTTTCAGTCTCACAGGTAATGTGAAATCCAAATAACGTTCTCAATTTAGAAAATTTAAAATATGAAGAACGTGGTTACCAGCCGAAATTACCTACTTCTCCTGGGGCCTACATATGTCTCATTTGTTGATTTGACTTCTTTGCCATTCATTCAAATGATATCGACATTTTGTTTGGAAATGTGGAAATGTTACAAGAAATAGGAAATAACTGTGACGATTCCACAAATTGTGGTTCGGACAACATCAGTTGTGCCAGTAACAGTTCTGAAGCAGAATACCTTCCAAGCCTTTTTACAAAATAAATAAATAAAATAAAACATGTACTACAACAGCTTTTAGTGGCAAATAAAAGGCAGTGAGATATTGGTTAAACGAAGGAGGGAAAAACTGTTGAAGTTGAGAGGTGTGCAAAGGCGTTTTTCTTTCAAAAAATCTGAGCATGAACTTTATAAATGGAAGAAAGAATTACATAAAGTAAGAAATATGTGCCAAAGGAAAACTCGAAAACATATGAAAGAAAAACTGTTTGAAAGATTTAGAGCTGCTCATGAGAGGCAATTAGCAAGTTTACATCTTCTGAATGTGATAGAAAATGCTATACTGAAATTCATAGGTAACGTAAAGATGAAACTTGCTGTTATCTCGGCAACTGCTCTTTATAATGCTGGTCAGTACGATTTTGTGAAAGACTTCATCATTTCTGGTTGAAAAAAAGATGGAGTCGATTGCCCAGTCGGTGAATGTAATTTCACATTCATATACGATAAAGCCGAAGTACGAGTGGTTTACTGTTTCTGCAGCTGTATATTGTCTTAAAGAACCTCAAGCAAATTAGGACCAAAAATAGAAAAATGGACTGTTTAGTTACAAAAATCTTGCAGTCGACATATCAAAAGTTGGAAAAACGGGAAAGAATAATTTGGAACATTTCAAAATGTATTGTAGAGGTATGGCACGAAGGGGAAAAGGCTGTGGGTGTTTACCGGACGGGGTTTGACAGGACCAGCAAATCATACGCAGGCACGAGTGTTGCAGTGTAACGAAATAGTTGTATTTCAGAAAAGGGGATACAATTTCTGATATTACGGCCCGAGGAGAGCCACCAGTGATGCAACAGAAGTAATCATTATGATGATTAAAGTAGGAGAGCGAGTCCAGGGGGCTGCAGAGCAGGAAGTGTGCTATTGGGGCGAGAGCCGGCGGCAGACAGACGTTTACAATCTGTAACGATCTCGCAGCTAGCCAGTAGTGCTGAATCTAGCATTATTGAGTTCATGCTCCGATTGGTTGCGGTCCGCGTTGTGGACTTTGACACAGGTGCTCTGATCAGCAGGTCGGTGACACGTGCTGGTTGCCGAGCACAAATCGAATCAGGCCAGGGAATTCGGAATGTGCACGATAACGGAAAAGTGGCACGCATGACACAAACGTATGGCAGGGGCCATCGGCCTCCCTTTGTCCTTAGGCACATGCTCTGATCAGCGGGTCGGTGACACATGCTGGTTGCCGAGCACAAATCGAATCAGGCCAGGGAATTCGGAATGTGCACGGTAGCGGAAAAGTGGCACGCGTGACACAAACGTATGGCAGGGGCCATCGGCCTCCCTTTGTCCTTAGGCACATGCAGCAAGACATGGAAAATCATGTCGAAAGTTACAGGAAAAAATAAAAAATATAATACTGCTGTTCTCCACTGGTGTACGGTATTGCAGTTGCAGAAACTAATTCATTGGTTTTGTTGGATTCATGGTCTGGACATAACGATTACATTATGAGTACTCACTGACAAAATAAGTTCTTCACTTCCATTCACTCCTTTGTAAACCAGGCTTTATGTGCTTAAAATTGGTGTCTGTGAACTATGGATAATGGCACTATGCGGTGATGTGTATGTGATTCGCCGAGACACGCTAGGCAAGCAGGGCTGTACAAACCACTGTTATAAGCTGTTCTTCATATGACAAAAACGTGTAACTTCAACATTTAAAAATAAATAATACTTGCAGTGCCTCTTAGCGGCTAAAACTTTGGCAGTGCATTTCTTTCGTTGTTTTCTTCCTGTTTAAATAATTTCAGGGTAGGTTTCGACATGTCTTATTGGACCCTTGTTAGTGAATAGGGCCTGAGGCAGATAGTGTTCTTCATGAAGCCTTGGTAAGGAGAGAGTGTGTGTGTGTGTGTGTGTGTGTGTGTGTGAGAGAGAGAGAGAGAGAGAGAGAGATCTGTTCAGGCCTGCATAACCTTCTGATCATCATACATGTGACTTGCTTCCCATTCTCTCAGTTTGGTAAAACTATGGTACCATAAGCTTTTGGCACCACCATGTTCCTCAGTCAGGGGTAACTCATGCACACATGACCACCACCTATGACTGCTACAGCCCAACTTGCACCTTCATAGGTAATGTTGGGGGGCGGGGGGAGGGGGGGGGGCAAGGGAAAGGATGCAGGTGGGTAGAACATTCCATGCTGTCTATATGATTTCAAGACACCTATCATGTATTTATTCAGGCTGTACAAAATGTATTTAGACTTTTATACGAGGGGGAATTGGAAAATAAGTTTCCCCTGTCAACTGCAGGCAGAGTTGTGTATGAAAGTAAAAAAATAGAATGATACATTAAAGATGAGACATATTTTTATTTTTCTACATAATTTCCAAGTACATTGAGACATTTGTCAAACTGCTTTATAAGCCTCAAAAAGATCTTTCTATTGTTTTTACTTTTGACATTGACTACAAACATGTAATTCGTGGGAAAAAATACATATTTGCAGCAAAATATGGTCAAAAGTTTTAGCTGTACTATTTAAAACTCTCTGTGCTTAACTACAGAAAAAGTAAGGACTTCAAAAACTAGCATTAGTTTCCTCAGTTACAGTCCATCCCTCCCCCCCCCCCCCCCCAACCACATCTGCAGCCAAGTATCATCTCACACACAGAGCACTAAATACATGATACAAAATAAAGATTCTTAGATGAAAAAAGTTATAAGAGCACAATTTAAAAGTACAGTTTCCAAATTTTAAAAAATGAATAATCAAGTAAAATTACAATTTTTGATCTATACTTTTATCAGAAAATAATGATTTGAGAATGAAAGTCTATATATTGGATAATGGCCTTGCAAAATTGTAAACCAGAAATGAAGAATCTACAATTACTTACTGTCTTTTTCTGGACTAATAGTCCAACGAACGGACAAGCTGTAACAAAAAGAATGAATTTTACCAATATTTTCAATTCTTATTATGATTAATATTATAAAAAAGTATTAAAAGTGCATTATGCAATCTAAGAATCCGTTAGTTTCATTACTGTGTCATTGATACTAGTTTGATATTTTAATTAATAATTTACTAGATCAGAAACATACAGAATGGATTTATTGACATAAAAACATGACAAAAAATTTAAGAATGTTTGTTGGATACTCATCAAATTAACTTTCCCAATTTCACTACACATTACAAGACGAAATAATTGTTGTGTTAGTATTTCTATTCATATGCTGCAATGAATCATAGCTTGTAAACTCTCTACATCTATAGTAAGCTATGAGGCTGAGGGATAAATGAGACACAATTCAATTGCAAATGAACATCTTCTTAAATAAAAGGCTGTTGCAATAGATTAGTCAGACATTCTGACATCCATTCCTCCTACAAATACCAGTAAGAACAAAGGAATAATTTGAAAACACAGATGTACACACATATTAAGAACCACAACTTCCAACACAAAGGGTCATACTATAATATACAGCTCAATCTAGAGAAATACATACCAAGTGTCCATTCCAACTGGAGTATGGTTTGAGAAGAAAAGAGTTTTACTATCCATCACAAGTGGAGTATGTTTTCAGAAACCAAGATTTTCTCAATTTCATTTTTTAGTAAATACGAGGGAAGATCAGAAAGTAATGAGCAATAAATGTATTTAAAAATAGTTTAATAGGTAACAGAACAAAAATATCATAACTGAACTTATGTCTTTTACCTAAATTATTCTCAAAGTTTTCAACATATTAAATCTATTATGGTATCAGTTTCAATATTCCCTGTGCATTTGGTTGCAGTAGAGCCACATGTGGACTGCTGGTTTCACTTCTACATATGTTGCAAATCATTGGCCAGCCTAGTATTTCCTTCATGGGACAGGACAGATGAAAGTCATATGGAGCAAGATCCAAACAGATGGTGAAAGCTGGAGCACCCACCACCCAAATTTGGTGATTTTCTCACAAACAGGGTCAGCAACAAAGGGGCAAGCATTCTCATGAAGAAGTTTGACAGTCATCATTAAGGTTGTGATGTTTATCATTAAGTCATGACACAACTTAACTCAAGTTTTAATGTAGCCTGTGGTATTCACAATGGTTAAATGTTCAGTAAAGCCCACCAATAACACTGTCACAAGCACTTTTCTAGTAGATCGAACCACTTTTTTTTTCCTTTTTTCTATTCCTTACTAAGGAATCAGGAATGTTTCCACTCCTTAGTTTTAGTCGTGTAATGGTGTACCTAAGACTCATCACTGCTAATGATTTCTTTCAAGAAGTCATGTGCTTATGCAGCATAACGTGCTAAGTGGTGCAACCTTGTCATCATTTGCTGTCACTTGCGGTTGTCTGTCAGGCTATTAGGCATCCAGTGACTACTAACTTTACAAAATTTCAACTTGTCATGAACAATACCAAATGCTGAAGTACATCTACATCTACATATAAACTTCACAATCCACCCAAGAGAGTAAGGTGGAAGGTACTCAGTACCCCTATAACTTACTTGCTTTCCTGTTCCAATCCCATACAGAACGAGGGAAAAACGAATGCTCATATGCATCAGTACGAGCACTAATCTCTCTTATCTTATCAATCTCTCTTATCTTCACAATCCACCCAAGAGAGTATGGTGGAAGGTACTCAGTACCCCTATAACTTACTTGCTTTCCTGTTCCAATCCCATACAGAATGAGGGAAAAACGAATGCTCATATGCATCGGTACGAGCCCTAATCTCTCTTATCTTATCTTTGTGGTCTTTGCGCGAAATGTAGGTTGGCATCAGTAGAATCGTTCTGCAGTCCGCCTCAAATTCCGGCCCTCTAATTTTCTTCACCAGTGTTTCTCAAAAAGAATGTCACCTTGCCTCCAGTGACTCCCAAAGCATTTCAGTAACACCTGTTACCTCTACCAGTTACAAAACTAGCTGCCCGCTCTAAACTGCCTCTATGTCCTCCTTTAAACTGATCTGGCAGAGATCCCAAACACGAGGATTCTGAAAACAGGGTCATACAAGCGTTTTGTATGCATTTTCGTTTTACACACGAATCACACCTTCCCCAAAATTAGTAGCAGCATGTTACTAATGCTGTATTCAAACGTTACAAGATTGTTTCTCTTGTTCATCAACATCAGTTGCTATTCCTCACACCACCTAGAAATTTGGTCGAAGTCATCCTGCACCCTACTACAGTCATTCAATGATAACACCTTCCTGTACACCACAGCATCATCAGCAAACAGCCACAGATAGCAACTCACTCTGCCCGTAATATCATTTATATAGATATAAAATAATAGTGGTCCTATCACACTTCCCTGGGGCACTCCTAACAATGCCCTAGTCTTTGATGAACACTAGCCAAAGAGGACAACATACTGGGTTATATTACTTCAGTAATCTTTGAGCCACTCACATATTTGGGTACCTATTCCATAATATTCTTGTAAGTTTGTTAGCAGTCTGTAGTGTGGTACTGTGTCAAACACCTTTCAAAAATCGAGAAATATGCAGTCTTCCTTGCCCTTCATGCATTGCTAACAAGGTGTCATAAGAGAAAAGCTCAAGTATGTTTCGCATGTTCGATGCTTCCTAAAGTCATTCCGATGGATGAAGAGCAGCTTTTCTGTTTCAAGGTAATTTATTATTTGGAACTTAGAATATGTTCAAGAATTCTACAGCAAACTGATGTTAATGATACAGGTCTGTAATTCAGTGTGTCTGTTCTTTTGCCTTTCTTATACAAGAAAGCTACCTATACCTTTTTCCAGTCGCCTGGACCTTTGCCCTGGATCAAAGATTCGTGATAAATGCAAGCTAAGTAAGGGGTCAATGCTACTGAGTACTCTGTAAAATCGGATTGGTAGCCTATTTGGACCTGGCGACTTGTTTGTCTCAGCTGTTTCTCTACATCAGCTATGCCTATCACTATGTCCTCCATTTGGGAGTTGGTGTGATCATCAAATGAAGGTATGTTTGCATGGTCCTCCTGCATGAATGACTTCTTAAACGTTAAATTTAAAATGTCGGCCTTCATTTTGCTATGTTCTATCACCACCCCAAAATGATCAACAAGTGATTGGATTGAGGCCCTTAATCCGCTTACTGATTTTACATAGGACTAGAATTTTTTAGGGTTCTCAGCAAGATCTTTTGCTAAGGAATCACAATGATAGTTATTGTATACTTCATGCATTGTTCACATTATAGATATGCAAATCTCCACTAACTTTTGTCTGATTAATGTGCTTGACATCTTTAGAACTGAGAGTGCAAAAGCCTTTGCTTTCTCAGCATTTTTCAAATATTACTACTAAACCATGGTGGGTCTTTCCCATCTTTAATTCACTTTGTCTGCACATATTTCTCCAGAGATTTATTTACAATGCATTTAAATTTTGCCCACAGTTCCTCTATATCCACCGTACTGGAACTAAATAATGTCCATTCATTCCGTAACACTTTGAAGACAGACAGCTGAGACACACTCTGCATCCAGTAGACCGGACATTTTCACCTTTCTTTGAAATGTAACTGGTGTGTTTCTATTAAAGATATTTTAAAACAGAAAACATATTATGAAAGAACAATTCTTAACACCTATTTTAAACGTTTATTTTAATTATATCAATTGACGACAAAATTAATAATGACAAACATAAAATTTATGGTTTTGGTTTCACACACACACACAAAAAAGGTTTTTTAGTTATGTGTAATTTCGGAGGTAATTAGTTTATAGTATGTATGTATGTTTTATGTTTGTAGAGCTTATGGAACTTAACTACGGGGTCATCAGACCCTAAACTTACAAACTACTTATGAACTAGCTTATACTAAAGACGGCACAAACAACCATGCCTGAGAGGGGATTCGAACCCCCGACAGCAGCAGTTGTGCAGACCGTGACTGCCACGCTGCAGACCTCACTCAGAATACGTGACATATTTGACAGAACAATAAACAAGAAATGGCAAACAGTAAAATGAACGTTGAGCTTCAGGGCTACAACTATGCACAATGGTGCAGCATCTCATGGAAGCTGCTATGTGTATCTTGATGTTTCTTTCGACATGGTTTTAAAACCAGAACACAGATGGCAGCAGCTGTCAAGGGACATATGGGGAACTGTTCCATGCAGCACTACCACAGTAGCCGGCCTGCTTCCAGACATCTAACATGCTGGAACTGGTGTGCAACAGCTGCCTGACCTATAATCTGGCGCGGTCGTTTATAAGCAGTTCCGTGGCCCAAGCTACACTCGGGCTCAGCTGAAAAAGTGTCAAGTAGGATGCTAACAATTGCAATTGCGTACTTTCTAGCACAAACACTCACCTAGGCCTCTTGACCGATTTATTAACTTTGGTGGCTATTGTCACTATGACAACATCATGATCACTAACCCCTGTCTCTACAGAGACATCAGTGATAAGGTCTGGCCTGTTTGATGCTATAATGTCTAAAATATTTGAATTGTATGTGGGCTTATGATTTAGCTGCTCAAAGCAGTGTTTGGAAAACATGCTCAACAATAGTTTGCAAGATGTTTGTCTGTACCCCCTGTAGTGAAAACATGGGCATTCCAGACTATACTTAGCAGGTTGAAGTTGCCCCCAACTAATAATGCATGATCAAAGTTCCTTAGCATTACTGATCGTAAACTTTCTTTGAATGACTCTACCACTGTGACAGTGGAATCGGAGGTCGGTAAAATCACCCAACCATTAACTTGATTCCGCATATACCTGTTACACGTGTCCACATAATCTCACAGACATTCTCTACTTCAGCCTCAGTAGAAGGAATATTTTTGTGGACTGCAATGAATACACCCCCTCCAATTGTACGTGATCTATCTTTGTGATATACATCCCATTTGTCAATAAATATCTCAGGATTCAGCCAACTCTCAGTCCCGAAGATTATTCAAGAGCAACAACATTCCTGCAATGCAGTAAATTTGGGAATTTTGTTTCTAATACTTTGAAAATTTACTGCCAATATTTTGACAGCTGAGGAGTCCTGAATGCGATCTGATTTTACTATCTGTATATCGATAGACAAGAGTTCATCAGAACTATTGTCTAGCCTAAAAAAAAACCATGCATTTCACAGGTACTATGCTATCTGAGTAGCTGCTTCCTTTGTGTAGTGCATCCCTGAGCTATCAAAGGGATCCCAACAATTCCCCACCTGATAATGCAGGTCCAGAAATCTGCAGTCATAACTCTCACAGAGTTGATGAAGCCTTTGGTTGAGGACCTCCACTCAGCTCCAAACAAAAGGACACCAATTCACTCTGAGAACAATGCCGCGTGAGAGACCAGCAGTCTTTACCAATTCCACCAGCTGCCCATACGATCTGAGCGATCTGAGAATGTCCCCAAAACCCAAGTGAAAAGAGTCATCAGTGCTGACATGAGCAACAACTTGCAGACCATTGCACCCCAGCTCAATAGCCTCCAGCAACGACGCCTGAACTGGTGTGGTAAGGTTCACAACAGCATGTGCAGGTAATTCACAAATGCTGCCTCACTGGCACTGAAATGTGACAGTGTTGCAGCTGTTACTGGCCACCAGGAATGTAGCAAATCGTTGAGCTTCACACAGCCATCTTAGTAGAATTCACAGCACCTGGAGACATTGCTACTAGTGCTGGTATGCGGATGCGGTTAACTGGCGAGTAAATCAAAGATGCGACTAGTGCGCCACATCCGATGATCACCGGTATTACCATAGGAGGCGCCAGACTGATCAGTGGCTGGCCGGGGGAAATGGAGGCGTGAAGGAATATCGCAGGCCAGGAGGAGCTTCCGACCAGTGTGCTCCACCCGGGGATTTCTGGAATTATCCCAAAGAGGCCAAACAATCTTCATCACCATTTAAAAAGATTTCATAAAGATTCCTACCATAATGAAGAGCAAAACAACTTGGAAGTGGTAAAGTACGAAAAGTAAGTGCTGAAAAAAAAAAAAAAAATAGACAATGCTTTGACACTATTTCCATAATGCAATCATTCTTAACTGTGTATGCCATGCAGAGGTAGCCACTACCCTTCCTTGGCAAATTTACACTAAAACTAGCACAAGAAAAGCGACAAGAAACGAGAAAACAGAACACTAACACCACTCATTCTTTGCTGCTTATATACAAGTTTTGAGTGATTGTTGTGGACAGATTGTTTGGCAACACAACAGGTCTAAACTAGCTTGGATTATGATACTTTCGGTTTAAATCTTGTCATGGTATGTATAGACGCTTGTCTCTATTTACGAGGTTATCACATTACTATGTGTTCACTAGCTTCGAATTGATTTCACAGAAAAGGCACAAATTCATATGAGGACACTGTGTATAAATTGATTTGAGAGTTTTTGACAGAAAGCTGTAAAGAACACCCCTTGATAAAAGATACTGGTACGACATCTTGAATAAGACTATTAATTTATCACCTCAAATAATAAAAATTATAACTTTCTTAGTAGAATTGTGAAAGAAAAATAAATTTTAAACAATTATGGAGAATTAAAACGTTGGCAGTTTTAATTAATCGAACACAGGACCTTCCACTCCGCCATCAACTACTCTACAGGGTGCACTACACTGTCTTCTGCATCATGCTATCTAAATATTTATACTTCATGAACATCGTGAAACTTTTATGAATAATGGTACCTTTAGACAGCTTTTATTATAACAAACTCATGTTAGAAAACTTCTGTCGTGGTTTGTGTTCGTAGAATTGATGCCTGGAAACAGCATGTTTTCGTGCTATGCAAAATCCACTGCCAAGTGAAACAAATACAGGAAGATTCAACTCCAAAATGGCGTCTGCTCAATTCAACATGTCCAACCTGAGGGAGCCGGAGGCTCCGAGTGAAATGGCGCGAAATCTCCGCCTCCGAAACAACCGCTCCGTCTCCAACACAAATGGCTACAGTTCATACAGTTGTCCCCATACATGCCATGCAAGACCTTGTGAATTTCACTCTGTTTATGCCCTTTGTCCCACAAATATTTGTTGTTGTCGTTGTTGTTTGGTTGTTTAAGGGGGACAAAACTACAATGGTCAACAGTCCCCCATTCCATCTCTAAGCCTCAAAAGTAAAACCATGATGTAAAAGAAATGCGCCCAGAGTTTAAGATTGCAAAGAGGGAGGGGAGTCCCACTGATTCCATAAAACATCATCAAAAGCGACAAGACACAAAACGAAAAGAGACGATCACACAAAGACACCTTACAACAAAGAAGCCAATGTCTGTGGTCGACCAACCATAAGAAGAAAAAAGGAAAAGTCAACCACTCGGCAGCACAAATAAATCTCCAGTTAGAGAGAATGATAAAAAAAACCTGCTCGAATAAAACGTAAAACGGAATCTGCCATTGTAGCATCGTCACCTAAAACATCTCATAAAACGTCAGGGAGGTTAAAATTCCGCCGCAAGGCAGCTAAAACAGGGCAGTCCAACAAGATGTGGACTATTGTCAGACAGAAGCCACACTGACATTGGGGCGGGTCCTCACCACGGTGGAGATCTCCATGGGTGAGCCACGTATGCCCAATGCGGAGCCGACACAGCACCACTGAATCCCTGCGAGAGGTCCATATGGATGAGCGCCACACTGCTGTGGAGTCCTTGACTACCCAGAGTTTATTGGATGTGCTCATGCTACGCCACTCAGCATCCCAAAACCGATTACCCGTTGGCGCAACAATGAACGGAGATCTGAGGCCGGGAGGCAGATCTCGAGAATGGACGCACCAACAGCCTGCTTGGCAAGCCGGTCAACACGTTCATTGCCAGGATACCCACATGACCCGGAGACCAGATGAAAGCCACTGATCGCCTGGACAGTTCAACAACACGAAGCGTCTCCTGTATGGCCAACATCAGGGGAGACCGCGGTCCAGTGCTCTAAGGCTGCTCAGGGAGTCGCTGCAAATAAGAAAAGACTCACCTGAGCAGGACTGGATATGCACGAGAGCTCTGTAAATGGCCACCAGCTCTGCAGTGTAAACACTGTAGCCATTTGGTAGAGAGTGCTGTTCCACACGGTCACCATGAAGATAAGCAAATCCCGCATGGCCATCAACCAGAGAACCATCAGTGTAGATTAGGTCATAACCAGGGAACTCTGCTACGACAGCCCAGAACTGACAGCGGAGCGCCTCCAGGGCCCATGAAGATAAGCAAATCCCGCATGGCCATCAACCAGAGAACCATCGGTGTAGATCAGGTCATAAACAGGGAACTCCGCTACGACAGCCGAGAACTGACGGCGGAGCGCCTCCAGGGCCCATGGGCCAAGTCCAGCCGAGTAGGTGGCCTTGGCAAGCACCACAGAGGTGTACGCGCATGGACCCGATATGGAGATAGAAGGGGCAAAGACTCAAGCTCCAGGAGGACGACCTGATCTGGGGCGTTGCTGATGGTGGGGGACGATCACATCAGAAAATAGAAGACGACAGTTCGGGTGGCCTAGGGAGCAATATACGTTGGCTGCATAAACCACGAGCAGATGTTGGCGGCAGATCCCCAAAGGTTGGACCCCGGCCTCAACAAGTAAGCTGTTCACTGGGCTGGTTCGGAAAGCACCCGTTGCGATGCGAACCCCACAGTTGTGAATGGGGTCCAGTAGGTGCAGTGTCGAAGGTGCCGCAGACCCATAGGCAATGCACCCAAAATCAAGACAGGACTGCACCAGTGCCGTGTAAAGCCGCAACAGCATCGAGCAGTCAGCACCCCAGGTCGTATGACCCAGGTGGCAGAGAAGGTTGAAACGGCGCCAGCACTCCCGTTTCAGCTGACGAATGTGGGGGAGCCACGTCAGCCGGGCATCAAAGACCAGTCCTAAAAACCGATGGGTGTCTACTACGGTCAGTAGATAAAAGTTCATGGTGAGGGTGAACTGTCCGACGCCGACAGATGTGTATCACTCTGGTCTTGGTGGCAGAAAACTAAAAGCCATGGGTAAATATTTAACTCCACTGCTTGTCACAACCTGACAACAGTAATATGCACACTTTTTCTTTTCCAGTTGAGACTTATCTCATTACAACTGCACATGGAAACAGCACAAACTTCAAACTATATTGTCATGAAATTTCAAAATTCCAGCTGCAGTACCAAGAGAGAGAGAAAATGACTGTGTATTACTTTCCAATAATCCCTTGTGTCAGAAGCGCAACATCACAAAACTCGCCAAGTCAGAGAATAGGAAATCCAGCCTGACCTCTACAGCTGCAGACTATGGTTGTGTGTTGAGATGGTGTCCTTTTTTTCCTTATTTTCGGAAAAAGGACTTTTGGACCAAATGATTATTTGCTGAACAGTATTTCTGCTGTGCCTATCTGTGACTCAAGGCCTCATCTATAGGGTGAATCGTAACACTCTAATGAGCTGTGACTGTATGATTGTGTTGACTTCTTTTCTGACAAAGGCTCTGGCCACATGCTAAGTCATGTGTGAGTCTTATTATCTTATACATGCCTGTTGGTAGATCAGTGATCTACTTTATGGCGAGTAGCAACCTATCCTCTTTATATCGTTGTGTTCCATCCTGGGTTTTCCATTGTTAAACCCTTAATACTGAGTTTAGCAAATTCACATCATACCAAAACTCCACTGATAAATGATAGATTAACCATTTTTGGGTGCCAGTGTCAGTAGATGTGGATCCCATGAAGTTACCAAAGCTTTTTACATGTTACACTATTTCCAGTACTTACAGAACAACATGGCTTTTACTTATTCATTTATTTTCTCCTTTCATGTAGAACCTTATGCGGACATTGAAGGATTAAAACTCAACAAGGAAGACACTGGTAATAGATTTGAGAGGATGGAGGTTTGTACTATGTGTGGCCATTCTGATTTTCAAAAACACAATACTGAAACCATCAACAACAACCCGTTCTGTACGATACATCATTCTCCAGTTGAGGCACAGCGAGAACACAGCCCAGGTAAACCATGTAGAACAGTTGTACTGAAATGTACATAAACCAAAATATTCCTCCAATGTAGAAAAATTAATTACTACAATATTTTATGGGAAAAGAATGAAGAATGGGAAGATGGCAGATGACATGAGAGCATGGAGAGTTATCATGTGAAAATTTGCCTTTGAAAAGAACATAAATGATGATGATAGTTCATCATTAGCACTGAATACAAGTCCAAACATAGGATGAAGTACTGAATGTTCACCTGCTCTTTTTTCTTCCCATTTTGGATATGATTTCTCTTATTTATTTCAATGATCATTTCTCCCAATGTAGGTGGGTGCTAACAAAATATCTTCACATTCAGAGAAGAAAGTCGGTGAAAGAAATTTTGGAAATAGATCTTGCTGCAATGAATAAAGCCTTTCCTTTAATGATCTCCACCTCAACTCATGCATAAGTTCCATGACATCTCTCCCCTGTATCACAATAAGAGAAAACAAGCTGCTCTTCTCTGAATGTTCCTATGTCCCCCGTCAGTTCCACTTGACAAAGATCCCACAATGTGCAATACTACTCCAAAATACAGAGAGTATACGCAGACAAGAACAAAAAATTCTTGGATTTCCTGGCTATAAATACACTTTTTTGGGGTGAAATACACTTTCTCTCAGGCAAATTATGCTTCTTCTGTTACGATGATATACTTGGCTCAGGGCAGTAAAATTTATCAATTATTTAGGCGTAGAACATCTCAGTGATAAAAAGCACTTACGATGTCAGCATAATTTTTTTCGGGAGCTGTAGATGGTAACAGCATGACAACTCTTGAGAAGTAAGAACAGCCAATCATTAGTAATGTGGAAACAACCAGTGAGAATGATTTTTTCCCACTACTACTGTTTTGTAAATACAGCTCACTTAGATTTCAGTTTTTTATCAATTATCTTCTTTTGTAGAACAGTTTCCTGTTTTGTATGAACACTTAAAGATTGCCCCATGTGTTGTTACGCTTGAACTCAATGGGACAGTTTCAACTGCTTGTCAGAAATATTTCTCTGCGTCCTTCATATTTGTCACAATTTCAGAGTACCATAGGCCTAAATTGTTATGCATGAAGCTAATAAAACAATGAAAGTACTACTAGAATGTGTAATTATTTACAAACTGGTAATTGGCTGCCTTCCCTTCCCATAATTTTTTAGGAACTTATACTTTTTGCCATCAGTATTGCATAATTTGCAATCTAGCTATTTAAGAACTGAAAGAAATTTGACAGACTAACCTTGAAGTTTTGTCTTTTTTAGCTTGTTTTATCTTTTAAGATATATCAATAACAAATATGCCATAATTTTTTTAAAAAAATAATCGCATAAATGGCTGGTATTGAGAGCCCTAAATTTCTTTAAGTGCTTGTCACAAAAGTGTTAAGTTTTGAACAGCTGTCAAACAGTTCATGATTTAAGAAATTTATAGCACATTCTGACTATTAACATAATTGATTTTGCATAACAGGGCATTTACTCTGAAAGTAATGCTTCTCAAACTCCTACTTGCAATTTTTGCCTGCAACCTACTAGAAACATAAACAGTTGAGATATCATGCTCATCAAAAACCGTTTGTTGTGAAGTATTACATACTCTTTGTCCTAACGCCTTTGACATATTATGCAACTGGCAGAAACTTGTAGGCTATCCGCACATTGTTTTGCTGTAAATAATGAATCTTCTCTTCATGTAATGTTTTATTTTCGGGTTATTCTCCCAACTATGTTTCACTAGCTGTAAACCCGGCATTGCCCATGTGTTTATTTATCCTACACTCTCGTAGTCCACATCCCCTTCCCCCCTCTCTCTGCATCCATCTCTTTCTCTACCATCTTTCTGTTTGTTTCCACCTTTCCTTATCTCGGTGAAGTTTTCTGCAAGGTACCCTCTGTCATGTACCATACAAGCATTTATGTACCCAGTGATCTTCCTCTTGGTTTAAAGGTCATGTGTGCAAAACTTCAAAAAGATTGGAGCAAAACTATGCATTTCGAAAAATTCCTTAAGTACCCTCCATCATGCTCCGCCAAAATTTTATACAGACAGTGACATTCCTCTCGTTTTTAAGGTAGAGTGTGCAACATTTAACCAATATGCAAACAAAACTATAGATTTCTATGCAATAGAAATGCAGTGTCACATTGAAAAACACACTTTGTTGTTATCGAATATTCCAGTTTTATTTCATAAAAACCTTATACTGAGAATAACTAAAAAAAAAAAAAAAAAAAAAAAAAAAAAAAAAAAAGGGGCTCTGTGAAATCGGTCGAGCCTTTCTCAAATTACGGCATGACCAAGGATCCATTTTTATGTTGCAAAGTACCCTCCCCATGAACCGTATGAAACTTAAGGTACACAGTGACCTTTCTCTTGTTTTGGAGGTCAAGCATGCAAAATTTCGTGAAGATTGGAATGAAAGTGTAGAGTTTGTGAGCCTGTAGGAGAAGTTTGCTCTGCCATGCACCTGTCACAAAATACTTTCTTACCTGATGTTTTCGACCCATAAACTACATTCCTGCTAAATTTCAGCTTCATAGGTGAAGTAGTATTCGAGATATCATGTTTAGTCAGTGAGTGAGTGAGTGTCCTTTCACTTTTATATAGATAGAGACTAAGAAAACAGATTGCTTACATTTGGATACAAGAAAATTAAAGTAGACCTGCAGACAAAAATAAATAGTAACATGCAAATCTGTAATGCTAACTTTATTTGATACAAGGTCATGCCTGATGCGACAGTTTTATGGCATCTATAGCGAAACTGTTTTGAGCGGTAGACTTCTTTTCGTTTCATCATTTTGTGTGTGTGGTGGGGGAGGGGGGGTCCGGTTACAAAATGCTTCATTAACGTCCAAAATTACATGCAAACTTAGTGGAATCCAGTATCACCCAAAACCATAACACTAGATGCAGAACGGGTATGGCAGTGCATAAGGCAACAGTTCGAAGTCTCTCAATACAATGACTCCTGACTCAAATCAGTCATTGTAGTAGTGCCAGCAGAATCGGAATTCGTTGGTAAAATCAATGCTGTTCCAATCCTGATTCTACCTGCACCATCACAATGGTCGAATTACAGACATAGACACAGTAGTGAGAGGCTGTTGAACTGTTGCCTTATGCATGGTCATGCTGGTCCTGTACCCAGTATTATGGGTTGGGGTGGTATCGGATTCCATTCCTGAACCCCCCTAGCACACACTTCTGATACACTAACCAGCCAGAATCTTATCTCTGAAGTGTTGGAGCCTGTTATGGTCCCATACTTATATCTGCAACAGTATAATGCCTGACCAAACACAGCATGCAATCAATGTTCAGGACTTCTTCATCATCCACCAGATTCTGTGCTCCCTTGGACTCCCTTTTCTTCTTATCTCTCACCTATCAAAAACATTTGGTCAGTGACTGTGAAACAACTGGCTCAGGATCTATTACACCAGATTAACTCTTGCAGTATGGACTACTATACCCAAAAAACACATCCAGGGTGTCTCTTTGATACACTTCCAATGAATGAAGCAGCGGTTAAAGTCAGCAATTGCAAAAACACTCAATACTGATTTCATCATTTTCTTTACTTCATATCTTTGTAAAATATATTTTTGGCTATGTCATCTCCAGTCATTCTTTGTGTTGCATTTTGTATCACCAGAAGTCATGTATCATGAACAGCACAAAAACCAACACTATTCATTGGAACATGACAAGTTACTTCAAAGTATGTCAATGATTCTCTACCCAAGAAAAGATGCTGTATCTACTCTACCAAGGTATCCCCACAGTTGGGTCACAAATTTCATTTGATACCCACATTATTGTCATTCATCGCTAAGTTTCTCATAATCTATTCATTATAGATAAGACAAAAAAAAATTATTAAACTCTGGTATGCCTCAATGTTAGAAAATTCTGTAAATGTGGATTATGTAATAAAACTAATTTTACAAGTGTACATCAATCATTAACTTACTCTTCATGCAATGTTTTTGCAGCCACTTGAAACATAAACCAAGCCGTCACTTGATCTGTAAAGGGGCAATCAGTAATTAGGCCAACAGCAGCACAAAATATAATTCATGAGAGAGGCTAGGAAATATAACCAATTAATTACCAAGCAGCAGCTCACACTGTCTGTTCTTAATTATGCACAAGCCATTCAAGAGGACAGATGACAAATACAGGGAAAAACGTTCCTTTTTGTTTCCACTTGAGGTCTTTAATGTGCGTATAATTTCCAAGCTGAAAAAATGCAAAGCATCATTTGAAATTATCACAAGATATCAAAAATGTACATAAAAATTCAATTCTGAAAAAATACAATGCAAAATATAAAATTGTTGATTATAAACAGAGTAGTAAGAACAGAAACTTTCACAGAATTTTCTGTAAAAAAATTAAAGTTGTTTGTAGCACAATCATTAGTTTTACATGAAATGTGAACCTTCTCAACACTTAGTTATAAGGGGATATATAAATTAATATGTAAACTGAACCACCACAACATGTACGATCAAAATTTTCTGGAAATAGTTTTCCACAGACAATAATAAAGGTAAAATCACACATTAAATGGAACAGCAAACATATTTCTGAAATGTTGTTCTTTCATACATGTAAAATGTCACTGTAGTTGTTTCAACTGATAATCACCACTAATATCCATACACTTCATGTTACTTGATATCAGCTAATTTATTCTAACGTTATAGAAATTTATGATACACTCCTGGTCATTAAAATTGCTACAACACGAAGATGATGTGCTACAGATGCGAAATTTAACCGACAGGAAGAAGATGCTTTGATATGCAAAAGATTCGCTTTTCAGAGCATTCACACAAGGTTGGCGCCAGTGGCGACACCTACAACGTGCTGACATGAGGAAAGTTTCCAACCAATTTCCCATTGACAAACTGCAGTTGACTGGCGTTGCCTGGTGAAACTGTTGTGATGCCTCGTGTAAGGAGGAGAAATGCGTACCATCACGTTTACGACTTTGATAAAGATTGTATTGTAGCCTATTACGATTGTGGTTTATCGTATCGCGACATTGCTGCTTGTGTTGGTCGCGATCCAATGACTGTTAGCAGAATATTAAATCAGTACGTTTAGTAGGGCAATACGGAATGCCGTGCTGGATCCCAACAGCCTCAATTCACTAGCAGCCGAGATGACAGGCATCTTATACGCATGGCTGTAACGGATCATGCAGCCACATCTCGATCCCTAAGTCAACAGATAGGGGCGTTTGCAAGACAACAACCATCTGCACGAACAGTTCGATGACGTTTGCAGCAGCATGGACTATCAGCTTGGAGACCATGGCTGTGGTTACCCTTGACGCTGCATCAGACAGGAGCGCCTGCGATGGTGTACGGAACAACGAACCTGGGTGCATGAATGGCAAAATGTCATTTTTTTGGATGAATCCAGTTTCTGTTTACAGCATCCTAATGGTCACATCCGTATTTTTTGACATCATGATGAACGCACACTGAAAGTGTGTATTCGTCGTCACCATACTGGCACATCACCCGGCGTGATTCTATGGTGTGCCATTGGTTACACGTCTTAGTCACCTCTTGTTTGGATCGACGGCACTTTGAACAGTGGCCATTACATTTCAAATGTGTTATGACCCGTGGCTTTACCCTTCATTCGATCCCTCCGAAAACCTACATTTCAGCAGGATAATGCACAACCACATGTTGCAGGTCCTGCACGAGCTTTCTGGATACAGAAAATGTTCGACAGCTGCCCTGGATAGCACATTCCCCAGATCCCTCACCAATTGAAAATGTCTGGTCAATTGTGGCCGAGCATCTGGCTCATCACAATACGCCAGTCACTACTCTTAATGAACTGTGGTATCATGTTGAAGCTTCATGGGCATATGTACCTATGCACGCTATCCAAGTTCAGTTTGACTCAATGCCCAGGCGTATCAAGGCCGTTATTAAGGCCAGAGGTGGTTGTTCTGGGTACTAATTTCTCAGGATCTATGCACCCAAATTGCCTGAAAATGTAATCACATGTCAGTTCTAGTATAATATATTTGTCCAATGAATATCCATTCATCATCTGCATTTCTTCTTGGTGTAGCAATTTTAATGGCCAGTAGTGTACATACCCAGAATCACTTTAACGTTGCTTCTTAACACCCAATGTCATCCACATATCTATTTTGTTAGGTACTCTCCAAACTTTCAAAAAGTGGGAAGATCAATTTCTGTGAAATCATAACTGTATAATGCACATACAAAAATTTCCCACATTAGTAATTATAGCAGTCATTGCATGCTATGCAGTGTACAAAGGGGCATTGCCATGGAAGAAAACAATTTTCTTGAAAATACATTCCTAAGCATTTTGAATACATATAATCATTTCTGTAATTCCTAATAGTTCAGATAAGCATTTCTGTACATCCTTGAAACTTCCTCTGCAGCAATAAGTGGTTACCACAATTCTTCCATTTCAACTTAAAGTTCTGTACACTTCTCAAACAGCTGCAACTTACAGTTGTTTATGGTTGGTTGATTGATTGACTGATATATATATATATATATATATATATATATATATATATATATATATATATATATATATATATATATTTCGTATGCAAGCTACAAACAATATATAATAAATTCACAAATTATAAAATAATAATGTCTACAAAGTTTTACAATAGCTTATAATACATGAAACATTATGTATAAGATAGTAAGATCAACTCCATATCTCATTCTTCCAGAAGTCTACATATGCCATTGCTGTTCCATTGCAGGTCATCAGGTCCTCGGCTGTGCACGCTCTTGGATGATTTACTTGCAGACATTGCAGCAGGTAATCCATGGTCTGTATGTTCCCGCACAAACACAAAACACTTTCGCTGATTCCCCACTTGTGCAAATTCTTGTTGCATCTACCAATTCCCGACTGCAGTCTGTTTAGAGTCTTCCATCTCTGCCAGTCAAGTTCTGTGCCTGGTGGCAGCACCTCCTTAGCATAGTTGGCATGTTCTTGTTGCTCCCGCCACAATTTTACTCTGGTAGTTCTTGGTGGGTCTGCCAGTGGTTCCATTGAGGGTTGAAAACTGCTTCTTGACTTAAGTCACTTTGGTACAGTTTGATACCCTTGTAATGGGTGACTTTGGTCTTGAAGCTGTTTTGCTTGTTTGATTCTGCTCTGTACTGAGCGGCGGACCTCTGGTGGAGCGATTTCTGATAATGAGTATAGGTGTTCAACTCTTGTAGGTTTAAGACAGCCAGTGATAAGCCTACAGGTCTGATTCAGGACAGGGTCCAGTTTGTTTGCATGACATGACCATTCCCTCACAGGACTTGCAAACTCAGCAACAGAGTAAGAGAGTGCCATTGCTGTCATACATAAAACTTTGCATTAGCTCCCCATTTTGACATTGTTAGTTTGCCAAGTAAGCTATTCCGTGATTGGACTTTTGCCCTACTCTTCTCAATGTGTTGCTTAAATGATAGTGTCCTATCAAGGGTAACTCCCAAGTACACTGGGAAAGGGCAGTGTTCTAATCTTGTACCATTCCACCAAACATTCAGTTCCCTCTTCGCCTCTCTACTGTTAAGATGGAATAGGCAAGTCTGCGTCTTTCTTGGATTGGGCTTCAGCTGATTTTTATTGTAATAGTTTGTTAGATTATCTAGCTTTTCATTTAGCATTTCCTCAATATCCTTGTAGTTTGATGCCTGAACAGCTATTGCCCTATTGTCAGCATATATGAAAGATCTTGACTGCAGACTAATAGGCTGGTCATTAGTATAGATATTGAATAGAACTGGGACAAGGACACTGCCCTGGGGAAGACCATTTTTCTGTAGCTGTCATCTGCTATTGTTATCCTGGAAAATTAAACTAGCAGTTTGACATCATCGCGTAGCACCACCGGAATTGGCCGTGCGCAAAAGAATTTTGGCCTGGCCTCCGGCACAGTGCTAGACAGCATCATCAGGTGCCCTATCTGACTGAACATCACAAACATCGCCCCATGAATCTATTTGTGCGCCTGCAGCTGCAACAATATGTAAAACTTCTTCTAATGAAGGATTGTCAAGTTGGAGGGCCCTCTGCCAAACTCCCCTGACTGGGACGGAGTGTAGAATTGCGTCCCTGACCATCTGGTGTTCATACGATTCTTGATGAATTTCACTCACAAATTGGCACTTGCAAGTGAACCCTTGTAGCTCTGCTGCCCACGCCCTATAATTTTGATCCGGCTTCTTTTTGCACTGATAAAATGCAATGTGGAAAGCAACAACATGGATCTGTTTCCGGTAATAGTATGTTAGAAAAGAGCACATTTCGTCAAACGTAAGAGACGACAGTTCTTCCAACAGAGCCAACTGAGTTAACAGATGATAAAATTTCGGAGAGATCGAAGACAGAAATAATGACTTCAAATCTCCCGTCACACTCAAGCCGGAGGCCAGGCCAAAATTCTTTTGCGCACGGCCAATTCCGGTGGTGCTACGTGATGATGTCAAACTGCTAGTGAATGGGCCACACCACTTGTCATTCGCAAACATAATGGTAGTCTTCGTCTCTGTGGCGATTTTAAAGCTTCCATCAACGCTCAATTTCTCATAGATACGTACCCCTTGCCATGCCCAGAAGAAATGTTCTCCAAATTGGCAGAGGGAAAATTGGTCTCTAAATTTGACTTGTCTGAGGTCTATCATCAGCTTCCGCTTGACGAAGCTTATCGTCGGTTCCTTGTTCTCAACACGCCTTTCGGCTTATTTGAATATCAGAGACTACCGTTTGGCGTCGCAATAGCTATTGCAATCTTTCAGTGTTTTATGGAAAAACTACTGGCTTATGTCCAGGGATGTGTTTATTACCAGGATGATATAGTCATCACAGGTTTGTATGCTTTTCTCTGTCCTGCAAGCTACTGGCATCAAATGCAATTTTCAGAAGTCACGGTTTTTTCGACCCTCTGTCGTGTACCTGGGATTTCAACTCTCTCATGATGGAATTTGGCCACTTCATGAGGACGTTGATGCAATTGAAGCTCTTCCTCGACCCACCAACGTCAAAGAGATGCAAGCGTTTTTGGGTACCATAGCGTACTATCACAAGTTTCTGCCCTCTGTAGTGGAGATTGTCCACCCACTGCACAAACTACTTTCCAAATATGTTGCATTCCAGTGATAAGTTGCCTTAAAACTCTTCTGCACACAGCCCCATGTTTAGCCACTTATACGCCGGGTAACTGTTAGTTCTTGCCACTGGTGCTTCTCAGCATGGTATTGGTGCTGTTCTTGCCCAAAGATATCAAGACAGATCAGAACACCCCATAGCTTATGCATCGAAAACTCTCAATGCCTCTCAGCAAAACAACTCTCAGATAGAGAAGGAGGCTCTCGCTATCGTATACACCTTACAAAAATTCTGTGTTTTCTTATATGGTACAAAATTTCATCTCAATACCGACCACAAACCACTGGTATCTCTGTTTAATCCAACAGCTTCAATACCTGACAACGCCACCCACAGACTCCAGCAATGGGCCTTATTCCTATCCCGCTTCAATTACGAAATCCATTTCCGACCTACAGCGCAGCAAGCCAATGCAGATGTTCTGTCTCGCCTCTGTCTTCGATCAGAACAAGCTTCTTGGTTTTCATGTAGATGAGGCAGAACAACGTTTGTTGAAGGCTTTCCAATCACAGGTGACCGCACAGCGGCCGACCCCGTGCTTCACCGAGTCTTACACCACACCAACCTTCCAGGAAGGCGGCTGACCTGCTTCGGAATTTTTTTCACTATGATTTCGCCTCAAAACGGCGTTGTCCTCCTTTCCACCGACAAGGTGTCACCGAGAGTGGTTATTCCCTCAAGTCTCCCAAAGGAAGTTCTACGGCTCCTCCATAAAGGCCACTGGGGCGTCTCCCACACCAAGACGCTGGCTCAACGCCATGTCTACTGGTCAGGCATCGACGCCAACATCAACCATATGGTTGCTGCCTGCGAAGTGTGCGCCTCCCAGGTGCCAGATCCGGAGATGTCTACATCATCATAGCCTACTCCTATGCACTGATGGAAAAGTATTCACTTAGATTCCACTAGGTGCCTGGGCACTTTCTTGGCACATACTGGCTACTTGTTATTGATTCGTACTCCAACTTTCCTTTTGTTGTCCCTGTCTCTTCTCAATCCAGGGTGGCCACTATTACTGCACTCACTAAAATATTTGCTATGGAAGGACTTACCACTACCCTGGTATCTGACAATTGTCAATTCCTGTCATCCGAATTTTCCCTCTTCTGTGCCCACAGAGGCATCAAACACATCATGTCTCCTCCATTTCACCTCCATTCCAATGGGAAAGCTGAACGACTCATTCAGACTTTTAAGAATCACTTTTTACCTCAGCCTCCACAGATGAGGCACTCACAGAGTTCCTGGCATCATACCATTTCACACCTCAGGGCACAACAGCCTTGCAGAATTAATGCATGGCAGACAGCCGCACACACTCTTTCACCTAATCCGACCTCCTACCAGCCACCAGCCTCCTGCCACTGCCAGAAAATTTTCAACGAGTGCTCCTGTATGGGTGCAGGGATACAGCAAACATCAAAAGTGGATACTGGGCTGTGTACTGGAACCCATAGGACGGTACCTCTACACGGTTTGCAAGGCTGCAGGATACGTTTCGCAGTATATCAATCAACTACGGAAGCGTATCTCGCCACTCCCAGCCACACCTCCTGCCTTCGATCTGGAGCCTTTAGACATGGACGTGGACATCGCGCCGCTCCCAGCACAGCAGGCCCTGCCAGCACGACAAGACGCCTCCACGGGTTCAGCACCAGCAAGCCAGCCGACTGGACCCCTTCACGAAGGGAACGAAATGCCCATGTCACCAGTATTCTCCCCTCTACAGCAGACTCAACTGGCAAGTCTCCACGAGAATATGTCTCCTATCATCAGATCAAGACTACATCGAACCCAAGCTGGACACTTCCGAACGTATTCCAGAGTACCTCTGAGACTTCACTCTAGTCACGGAAGAACACATGGATGTAAGTGTTGTGCAAAGAGTTCCAAAAAAGCACCATACAAAGTGTCAAAGTGTAAAGTGACATACCAGCAAAAAACCTTCTTTTTGTGTGTGTGTGTGTGTGTGTGTGTGTGTGTGTGTGTGTGTGTGTGACTACTTTTTGTTCAAGTAGTTGTGAAAATCAACAAGTTGAAGTAGAAGTGTTCTTTTAGTTTATTTTGAGATCTTAAGATAATTTACTTTAAAGACAAGTTGCCTTTGTCCAATAAATGTATTGAAAGCATAACATTTTGTGAATGAATTTCACAAACACTTCGGATTTAGCATGCAGATTATATTTTACTTAAAATCTGCCAGTTTATCATACACAGTGTTAGTGTCTTCAACAGTGTGTCCCCACACTGACTTTCTAAGTACACTTCATATACCTATCTGTAAGTGTAGGGTTATGATAGATGAAATGCCTTATGGTACCTTTTCTCAATAGATAAAAATTATACACTAGAGAAACCATTGTGCATCTTTTACAAGATGGCTACAATGTCCACAAATAAATTTTTCAACAGTTTACATCCATATCTGTTGACTGAAGATACATCGTAGTGAACAAGTGTTACACTGCTATAACATTCAGACAGGTGATGAAGAAACAAGCACTACCATTAACTCACTGTATGAGCCACTATTTCTCCCATTTAAGCACTACATTTATAATGTGGAGTGTATGTGGGAGGCAGTAGTACAGTTCTTGACTTCTCTAAGGATGCGGGCTCTTGGAATTTTTTAAGTCTCTCCACTGCATTATGCCATTTTCCATTGCAGTTGTTGATACTTCCAAATGTAAATATAAACTTCCATGGGATGTGATTTAACAGAATGTTACTTCCATGTGACATTTTTGGCATAGCACCTGATCAGTCATGCAGGGCAGAAGTCGGCAGCACTTTAATTTTTGATGTTCACTTATAGACAGTTGGAGATTTGAAAGTGCAATAGGAAAGGTAATATCAAAATTACAGAAAACATCTACTTCCACTTATCACTCTAAAAGGCTATGTAAACACATTCCGCAGGCCCAAGCTTTCCCTATCGTTCTGCCTCTATGCATGGGAAGCACCTTCTTACACGACGCCAGCTATAGAGTCAAAACACAACATCCTGCGGAAGCAAGAAAATCTTTATTCAGCATGGTAGCACTCCTCTCGCGGTTCTTTCAAGCTTAAATCCATACATAGAGAGAGGCAAGTCATTGGCAGTTCCTGTATCTCTGTACATCCTCCATGTCCGAGCAACATTCACTCCGAGATGTCTGGAAACTTCCCTTGATGAACTTTTTGGGTATGATCAAACTTCAGAATTGACACAAGCAATGTACTTCCTTCCTGGTGTTATGACTGGTACTGATTGGCTGTCTCATCCCCTCCGTCACATTGGCACTGCTCATGCATGGTTGTTTACATCTTTATATGGGTGAGTGACATCTATGCACAATTGGACAATGTGACCCCTTATAATTAAAAATATTTTAGCAACCCCGTTCCAAAAGAAAATATTCTAGTGATCCCCCTCACAAACCATAACTGAACTACGTTATCACAAAGGAAATTTATTTAATCTTCTTTCTTTTGCTTCAGATTTCTTTTAAACTGTTGGCCAAAGGATGTTCTTTGTGTATTTTCAGGTTGGAACATATTATCCCATTTTTACACGACTTCAGACAGAAAAATATATATCACTTAATCAGTGTCATCAAGATTACACAAAACAGTAATAAAGATAATAACAGAAATAGTAATAATAAATGAATTAGCAAATCCCATTGTTGTTGTTGTTATGGTCTTCAGTCCAGAGACTGGTTTGATGCAGCTCTCCACCCTACTCTATCCTGAGCAAGCCTTTTCATCTCCTCATAAGAACGGCAACCCACATCAATTTGAATCTGCTTACTATACGCGTCTCTTGGTCTCCCTCTGCGATTCTTACCCCACACACTTCCCTCCAATGCTAAATTTACGATTCCCCTATGTCTAAGAATGTGTCCTACCAAGCGATCCCTTCTTTTAGTCAGGGTATGCCAAAAATTCCTTTTCTCACCAATTCTGTTCAGTACCTCTTCATTAGTTATGTGATCTACCCACCTAATCTTCAGCATTCTTCTGTAGCACCACATTTCAAAAGCCTCTATTCTCTTCCTGTCCGCACTGCTTATCGTCCATGTTTCACTCCCGTACAAGGCAACACTCCGTCCATGTTTCACTCCCGTACAAGGCAACACTCCACACGAACGCCTTCAGAAAAGACTTCTTTACACTTAAATTAATATTTGATGTTAGCAAATTTCTCTTTTTCAAAAATGCTTTTCTTCCCATTGCCATTCTGCATTTTATATCCTCTGTACTGCGACCATCGCATGTTATTTTACTACCCAAGTAACAAAACTCATCTACCACCTTCATTGTTTCGTTACCTAATCTAATTCCTTCAGCATCACCTGATTTTCTAAGACCGCATTCCATTATTTTTGTTTTGCTCTTGTTAATGTTCATTTTATACGCTCTCTTCAACACCCTGTCCATTCCATTTAACTGCTCTTCCAGGTCCTGTGCTGTCTCTGATAGAATTACAATGTCATCAGCAAAACGTAATGTTTTTATTTCTTCCCCCTGAACTTTAATCCCTATTCCATATTTTTCCTTGCTTTCCTTCACCGCCTGCTCGATGTACAAATTGAATAACATCGGAGAAAGGCTACAACCCTGTCTTACTCCCTTCCCAACTGATGCTTCCTTTTCATGCCCTTCTAGTCTAATAACTGCAGTCTGGCTTTTGTACAAGTTGTAAATAACTCTCCTTTCCCTATATTTTACTCCTGCTGACTTCAGAATTTGAAAGAGTGTATTCCAGTCAACATTGTCAAATGCTTTCTCCAAATCTACAAAAGCTAAAAATGTAGGTTTGCCTTTCCTTAATCTATCTTCTAAGATAAGGCCTAAAGTGAGTATTGCCTCCCTGGTTCCTACGTTCCTCCTGAACCCAAACTGATCTTCCCCGAGGTCAGTTTCTACCAGCTTTTCCATTCTCCTGTAGATAATTCGTGTTAAAATTTTGCAACCATGGCTTATCAAACTAATGGTTCTGTAATTAGCTAGAAGAAAATAATAGAAAATGAATGACAGTAATAACAAATAATAACATTACAGTTATAAGATATATATACTTCCATAAAAAGATATCAGACATTAAACAGACAGATGTATTGTAATATGTTCAAGACAGTAACAGAATTATATATTATGTACATAGCTATAAAATAAACAACACTTTTTATTTGTAGTTTATTATTATAGGGAATGTAAGTAAATGTAGGAAATTTAAGTCTTTTGTCCCACATTCAAGAAACTCTTCAGCAGAATAAAATACCTTACTTTTAAACCATTTCACAATAGTATTTCTAAAATGGCCTACTGGCACTATGTATACATTTTTTGGTAATTTACTCAAGTAGAGAAGTCTTAAAATATTTGTAATAATTATGGGTCTTTGCCAGTCTAGCATATGGCACATCAATTGTATGTCCACCTCTTGTACTGTGGTCATGAACTGTCATTCGTAGATCAAACTTACTTAAATTTTCTATGACATGTGCAAGGCAATTGTGTATATACAGGCTATGTACTGACATGATATTTAATTCTTTGAAGTAGCCTCTACATGATTCACAAGGGCTAAGTCCTGCAATACACCTGATAACTTTCTTCTGTCATTTGAAGACTATTTTTGAGCTTACAGAATTACCCTATATTATTATTCCGTAATTCAGGTGGGAATGGAAGAATGCAGAGTATGCGTATAATAGAAGTTCTGTGCTAACACTGATCCTCAGTTTATATAGCAGATAGAGGACACAGGCTAGTCTGCTGCATAGTTTATCTATGTGGGTAACCCAGTTAAGCTTTTGATTTATGTGAAATCCTAATAGTTTTGTTATCTTGTCTAGGAGCAGTGAGACTGTATACAATTTATTCAGTTTTACTGTCATTTTTCTGCAGTACATTTGCTTCAAACCAAGTATTCATTTCACCATTGCTACTGCCATGTTGTGCTGCACATTTTCAAGATAGATGTCACATGTGATGAGAGATGAGTCATCTCCATAAAGCACTGCATCACATGGCAGAACTGTGGGTACATCACTGATATAAACAATGAAAATCATTAACACATTGTATTGTAAAACAATCTATGAAGTATTCAGTTCATAATTAATGTTACACAAGGAACTCCGTAATTTTAACATTACATAAATTTCACTTAAGCATATGTTTTTGTATTACTGAACCCCTAGGTAGTTTTTTTTATGGTGCAAGTACTTCGGACCTGCGACGGCGACCCCCCAAGCACGACTTGGTGACCCCCCCTGGGGTCATGACTCACAGGCTGAAAAACACTAAAACTGTGTTCTTGATGTAATATACATATTGAACCTCAGTGTTCAGGAGTCCTCGGAACCAAGTGATACAACAGTTTTCTTTTTTTCTTTTTTTTTTTTTTTCTTTTTTTTTTTTTTTTTTTTTTTTTTTTTTTTTTTTTTTTAAGTGTGTAAATCTTAGTACCTTTTTAATGGCATAAGTTTCAATGGCTTCCTCATATAATTAAGATTAATGTTAAGAACTTCAACTTTCATGTTCACATATTAATATTACGACATAAGATGTGCCTCTCTTCACTTAGTCTTTGCCCAAGCTGTGTGTGTCATAATAATCATTTTCAAAAACCATAAATTATGACTATTATTACAAAAATATTTAAATCATATGTAAAAACCAATTAAAAATATTTCAAGTAAAATCAGAACTTCGTAACAACTTTCAAAAAAACAAAACTATGACAGTTATTATAACAATCTTTATGTCATCTGGCACAACACAGTGTCATCTGTCATCAGAAATTTGTTATAAGGACTTCTCCTTTGTTCTTGTTCTACAAAGTCCTTACTTTCCTTTTAAATATGGTTTTTCTAATTTATCACCTTATAAGAAGAAGAACAAAGGAGAAGTCCTTATGCAAATTTCTGAAGATAAAATAGATTAAATTAATACTTGTTCTTTGTATCTTTTATTACAAAGTCCTTGATTTCTTTTCAATGTTTTTTACTGATTTAAAGGTTGATAACCTTTTTTATGTTTTATATATGATTGAAATATTTTTGTAGTAGCTATCATAATTCTGAAAATAGGGCAAAGAATATGCAAGAGGGACACAACTTTTAATAACTATATAATTCCATTTTTTCATAACACATCCTGTCTCACAATGCAATATTACTCCAAGATACCTCAATACAACAAAACTCTGCTTGTATTAGTGTTTCTATATCCATACAATGCGACTTCAAATCCGGTACTAGCTAAACGTCAGGTATCCATCACTAGGTGTCTCAAGTGGAGCCAGGCTTCACCTCAGTACTGTTTTCAACATTGTTAAATAAGCTTCTCTCTGCAAGGACTCTGGTGTATGCAATACTCTAAGTCTATGTTTTGTGATACAGTGCTCTAAGTCTATGTTTTATCTATTCAGTGTTGTTCCATAGATCATATGTACGACATTTCGTAATGATGTGGAATGTGTCATTTTAGTATATGGTGTCTATACATGACAGTATTTTAAGGATTCTTTTAATTTTCATTTTTTTATGTTTATGTTATTTATTTTTTTAAGTTGTATCTAGAAATTCATCTAAAGTGTAGAATGAGTTGCCATTCAGAAATTCCTTTAATTTCTTCTTAAATACCAGTTGGCTCAGATTTTTTATGCTACTTGATAAGTGACTGAAGACTTTTGTGGCAGCATAATTCACCCCTTTCTGTGCCAAAGTTAGATTTAACCTTGAAGAGTGAATATCACCCATTTTCCTAGTGTTGTAGCTATGCACACTGCTATTACTTTTGAATTGCATCACATTGTTAACAACAAATTTTATAAGTGAATATAATATTGTGAAGCTACAGTGAAGATCCCTAGATCCTTAAATAAATGTCTGCAGAATGATCTTGGGTAGGCTCCAGCAATTATTCTGATTACACACTTTTGTGCAATGAATACATTTTTACTCAATGTTGAATTGCCCCAGAATATGATCACATATGAAAGCAGTGAATGAAAATAGGGTTATTTTCAACCAGTTTGAGAAACTGTTCCAGCTCATAGTCTCAGATTTGAATGAAGTTTGACACACCAATGGTACCATGTGTGGAAGACTCTTGTACAAAGTATTAGATTCCCCTGACAATTCGTTCCAGAATAGTAGCTTGTGAAAGAAGCTGGTGCGACCCAGGAATTGCAATGCACCTTTGGCAATCTATCTTCGGAGCTAACTTCAGGGCTTAATAACTTCCAAACTATTCCGCCCATCCCAGTGAAAGTTTTACCACCTAGTAACATTCACTTAGGGAACACACTCCGTGGGTCAAAACATGAACAATATGTTTCTGAGGGGAAATACAAAATTTCAAAATGTGATTAAAAACTTGCAACATGTTAAAAGATACATTTTGTAGGTGCCCATTATTCCAGATATGATTCACTCAGGAAGGGGATAATTTTATTATTATTAATAGTAATTTTTTTTTTGTCAGTCTCATGTGGGCTAAACACACAGGCAAGACATCATGGCCACATCTGCCTCACATACTGAGTTGCAGCACAGGGAAATACAAGAAAGAAAAAGGGGGACAAGTGATACCCAAGCCAAAATTTATACACTGCAAAAGTAGTCCATAATGTAATATTCTTCAAAATTTCAACATGTTATTGCAAGGCATTTGAGTACAAGCAAGTAATAGTAATCATGCAGATAGCTCATTTCTAATAAAGCAGCAGCAATTGTAGGAAACTATTTGGCAACTACAATTTAAACAATGGAAGTTTTCAGGGACACTGAGTCATTGTTAGGCAGGAACAACAGAGAAAACAAAGGTAACTCTTGCTGTTAAGATTCTGGTTCGAACAGGTCAGTGCTGTTGTTGAATGGCAATATGGATGCAGAAGTGTGTGCTGGTGGTGCTTTTGTTCAAACAAGTTGCAGTACTGGGAGAGCACTAGAATCTGAATGTCATAAAACAACATATGGAACTAAACGTGATATTCGCTTTGTACACGATCTGGATGAATTAGACCAAGATTTGCTGCTGTGGAGATCTGGGTTGCGTCCTGTTGGCATAAGAAGTACAGTTGAGGAAAACATTAGTGTTTGTTATCATCATATGAAAGTGTGTTCAAGGTGTGTCACGCTGCTGAAAAACGAAGTGTATTCTGATAATGAACATGACAGTGATGAAGAGTATCATCCACCTTCTACCACAGCAGATAAGCAGTTAAATTCTTCAGTGACTGCTCTTGGTTTGTCACCCATGAAGACACAGAGAGTTGGGAAAAGAGACAGGCCCAGCTACGGAAGTAGAAAACTACAAGAAGCTCAAACGGAATTAAAACACAAAATAGCAAAGTCACTAATGGTGGAAGAGGAAGAATTATCTGCTCCAGTGGAACTGAAGTCATGCCAGAAATTCTCTGATTTGGACCAAATTGTGCACAATTTGAAAGAAAAATGTGTTGTATCCATACGCCGGAAAAAAAGTAGCTGTTCTCACCCTCGCACCTTCCAGTTGGTCTACAGAGTGTACCGCAAAGGAATTCAATGTTTCTACATATATGGTAAAGCAAGCTAGGAAAATAAAAGCAACCAAAGGAGTGCTGCCAGAACTTCGACAGGCTCAGGGTAAGCAACTGAGTTCAGAAATAAAGGCACTAGTGTCGGATTTTTATGAAAGTAATGACTATAGCAGAATAATGCCTGCAAATCCCATAGTTTTTACCTGGAAAACCTAGAAAACATTTAAGTTATTTACTGTAAAACCAACTATGCCTAAACATTTGAAACCACTGGTTTATTCAGCATATAACTACCGGTACACATTTCAGGAATTTCAACATATGGCTGTATATTGTGTTTTATATTGTGCTTTTTTATTGGAAAAACTAAAACAGTTTAGGATATGTTTGTATCTTAAAGGAATAGAATTTTTGCAGTGTTGTACAATTATTCATATTTTATTTTCCATAATTTTAATGAACACTGATATGTTCATACAGGAAAATCATGTTTAGTTTTTATGATTATACTTTTTATATTTCAGATATAGGAGCCTATAACCTAAAATTCCCAGTATCTTGATCACTTATTTGGTTAATGGAAAGTCAATGAAGAGTGGAAAAACAAACCTTAAACACTCATACCATAATATGTTCATGGTGTAACACTACCTACTTATCTATGAACATTCTATACAAGGAAAGTAATTTACCTGGATACTTCAATATTTACACTCATAATCTGTTTTTGAGTCAGTTTTTTATGATTTCCTGCAAGCCAAATGACAGAGAATTTCCCCTTCTTGGCATAACACAGTAACTCATAATGGTAAAACATGTCTCTGATATGCTGTCAGCTGAAATGTGGAGAAATCATAATATATTTTTCATGTTACAAATGAAACGTCCAAAACATTGAGATCTACAACATAATTACAATCAAGTTCAGAGGATGTACTGTTCTACACCTGGATAAATTAATATTAACAGCTGCAGAAACCTTGATGCATTACAGGCAGTGTGCTGATAATTATAGGCCGACAGACGTGTGGTGAAATAACACAGAGAGAGAATAACTTCACTATCATAATTATGATAAAAAAATACAATAGATAAATAAAAATTTGTGTTGACTTTGCTCTCTACTTATTACTCACAAGGATTGAAGTTGGTAAACGCTGGCCCTTGACCATCCTACAGACAGAAAAAACTCATTTTTCTCCAACAGGTAAGGTGAACACACAGAATTACTGAGTGTGGGGCTCTTCACGTCCAGTCACTGTTCCTCTGTACAATGACCGTGTTACCATATGTTGTGGCCTCACAGATTGGCCCACTCTTTTTTTGATACATTGGCACTCAGGGACCAAATAAATGCAGTGTGACTGGCAAACATTATTATGATATGCTTCACCAGTATGCCAGCCTTACAGAAAAGAAAGACATTTCAATGTTATCATACAAGATCACTCATGGAGTTCAACTACTTCCCGAAAGACATTTGAAACAATTGAATTATCAGTCAGTTGTTTCCAAATGCTTGGCCAGCAAAATCACCTGATTTCACTTCCCTGGTTGTTGGACTACCTAAAGGACAGGATTTACCAGGGGAACATTCACATCTGTGCTGATACGAATTGTAGCATATCAAGAGAGGTAGCCAGCATACCTACGGATAGGCTTCGTTCTGCTCTGCAGAATACAACCTTATACTTTCACTCTCTTCTGGACACTGATTGGCACCACATTGAGCCCCTTTTGTAGCAGTAATGCTACCAGTATGTAATAGTATGATGTACCATAGTAGCACATCAAAAGTGTTTCAATTGAATTGATTTTGCATTGTTTCTACTTCCCATGTCCTTGATGTTTACTCATACTGTAATTATTTTCCATGTTATAATGTGCTGAATGGGTAAGTTTAATTATAACCACCTGGTATAACCATAAAGTTATTTCTCACCCTCCCTTTCACTCACACAAGCACACACACATTTGTCAATAACTCACTGTTTCTTCGTTTGGTGAGTTGTTATCTGTATTCCTAACATATTTTCATCTTCTTCGTGTCTTATTTACACCACATAATTTAAATTACACACAACACACTTTAAGAGATCTCCATAAATCTAAATCTTACAGGGAATTCCATTTACACACAGACCAATCAGTGACTACACCACAATTTCATGATATTTGTACAGCTACACAATAGGCCGTAAGAGTGCACCGCTACTGCTAAGGAAAGCAATTGAAATCTCTACATTACATAAGAAACTGCCATCCTAAGTTCTTTCTTCATCCAATAGGAATAATGGAATTCTTCATTAATAGGCCCTATGCCTTTAACTGTAAAGTGGTACAGGTGTATATTGTATGTTGAGACTGATAGATTATTGGTGGCCAAAGAAAATCTGTAAATGGAAACCACCAGGCAGATGTAAACACAGCAGACTAAGACATTCTCGGACAGACCACATAAATGAAATGCAGACGAAGACATTCTCGGACAGACCACATAAATGAAATAATGTTGGGTCGCAGCATACACAAGGAAGATGCACGGGATAAAGAGGCTTGGCAGAAGATAATAGGAATACAATATGTTGTAATTAATTTATCTTTCTATTAATTAATCCTGAAGCAAGAAAACTGTAAGATTATATGAAGGAAAAGAATGAAAGCTCTTGTATTAACTCTACAGTCATTATATAAGCTCCAATTTCTCTCAATTCCCATCACTCCCATCACTGTGATCCCATAAGATATATATAGGATGTAGTAGTAATGTGTTGCATCAATTTTCGTGAAACATACACAGGTGAAGTTTTGGTAATAATTAACTTTCTGCAATACTAACACCTCTCATGAAATGTTACCATAGTTTTCATGGAAACATCTCCAGAATACTGTCATGCAAAGCAATGATCACATCAGCCCCTAATGACCTGAACGTCAGTGGGCATTAAAGAGTATGCTACTGTAGTTATTATCTACAGAGTATTCATATGCTACGTAATGAACACATCAGTTTCTAATCATCTCAATGAAACCAGGAGATTAAACAGTAATCTTTTGCCCTTCCATTTTGTTTCCAAAAGCTCCTGATCAACTCTAATGTTCTTCTTTCAATCATTTTTATATAAATTGTAAATCACAGCTGGTATCAGAGATGTGAGTCTTGTAAGCCATTTCTTTTCTAGATGAATCAGTTTTCCATGGGATTTTCTATGGAATCTCTGCCTGGTTTCTGTTTTTAATGCAACTACTTTTATCTGGTTGCTCCACTTCAGTTCATTCCAAACAGTTACACCCAAATATTCATTAGACTGCTTTTATTTGGTTTTTACGATTGCAATTCTATATACAACACCAACTGGGACTAGTTAAGTGTGAAATCGCATAAATAGACTGATGAGCTCATTAATATGGAGGAGAAATAAATAATATGCAAAGTTTAATCATGACATTACTGACATGAAAACATTAACAAAACGAAATGCAATAAGATAACAGGGCCTCCGTGGACATAAGGGTTTGGGGCCAGGAATTTTTTGTCAGTAGCTCTTTAATATATATAAAAACTTGAAAATACCAGAAAATTATGGGATAATAGGAGTATTGATGAGAGACAACCATCTTAGGGAGGAGTTTGACAAGCATCTTCTTTTGTTGAGGAATTATATTTCCTTTGGGCTCTTGCAATGAATCTCAGCCTGGTATCTGCTTTACGTATACGGTATCTAGTTTTTATCTGGTTTGTTCACTTTATTTTGCTCTTGAAGTTTTGCCCCTATGGCTTACAAATGTTACAGTAACCAGTGCTTTATCACAAATCAAGTCACTGAACAGTGATGCATTCCACCTAATTATGCACAATAAGTTTCATTGATGATCAACTGACAGTTCCTGACCCACCCCTATGCAGTTCTTCTTACTATTTTGCTCAGTTCTTATAATTGCAATCTTCCTCTACTGACACTGTAAACAAATGCAATCAGACTCAGTTAACAGTGCGATAGTATGTCAACAGACTGATTTTCTCATTAACATGGAGGAGGTATAAGTATCAAAAAAGGTCCAATGGTTCACATCACTAACACAAAAACATTAACAAAATGAAATCTATAATGAATATAGGCTACAGCATTCAAATTAAATTTGTACAAGGACTGGGATTCGAACCCAGGTCTTTCTGCTCTCTTTGCAAATGAACTTACCAACTGCATTTTAGTTGAAAGCTTCAACCTATACACATTATCATTTATAAAACTGAGACTAGATCTGTCTCAGTAATATGTAATTATTGGAAAAATGAAATCAGATAAACTTGCTGGTTGTCCTTAGGAATAGGATCTTTTGGTCAAGAATGTGATTGTCAATAATGCCTTCATATAAATTGGTAAAAAAAAAAAAAAGAAGAAGAAGAAGAAGAAGAAGGTAAAGCAGTCAGCCAGTTATAGGGGACGTTTAACGTGGGTTCCGAAAATTGAAAAATACAAAATATCACGTAACACTGGAAAACGGGAGTTTTGACCAGCGACATAAATTTAACTGCGGAATGCACATTGGATGTAATAGAAGATTGTCATGAGGATGAATTAAAAAAAGAAAAAAAAATACAAAATAAAACGATTTAAAAAATATATATTACACTTTGTTGTATGTGAAAAAAATTGAGTGTACAACTGAAGGGGACAAGTGATTTATTAATTTTAAAGGGCTAAAACAAATACGGGCGCTCACAACGCAACTATAGTGCCAACTTTTAACACAGCACCGCGTCTGTAAACTCAAACTGCAAGTTATGCGTGGATCAGAGAAATGTTAGTGAGTCGCTTTGGCAACATCGTATGTGATAGGTCTTTCATCTTTCAAACGTACCGCTCCGTAACATTTGTCAGTACTTTTAATGCCCAAGAGTTTTAATGGATGCAGGTAAGGCTGAAACGTTCAGACTGGAAAAAAAAAAAAGTTAAAACTGAAATTATACAGGACTTCTTACTTCCTTGCCGTACACCAAGTACGCTCCGACAGTGAACAAATTCCTACATCTGTAAGTTTTACAGGAGAGAATTTACCTAACACAGTTGCTTTACACTACAATCTAAAACTACTGTATGGACATCAATAAAGATGCACGTTGTTCAATTACAGTAACATGTTCCCAATTATTTCCACCTATTAAAATTTCTTATCACTACTCTGACGCTCTGGTAACTAGAATTTAACAAATGGATTTTTTCCTGCATATCAGTTACCTTACTTCCTCCTCAAATTCCTTTTACTTGCAGTTGCAATGCTCCCTATTGTACCAACAATCAACATTATCCCGCCAAAATTGTTTGATGAGAAATGCAGCGATGTTATGAAGACATCGATATTTTGAATTATTATATATCGCTAATGCATTGACAACGAAAGCCCATAAATTGATATATTCAACAATGGAACGGTTGGTTAAGAGACAAACAACATTGTGGTAGCAAATTTCTGAAGTGTTTTTCTTAGTTAATTCAAGAATACCCTAATAAGTCTCTTACTAATTATGTGATTGCTTTTTTTTACATAAAGGGAAAAACTTTAAACAAACTTTTTATCCAGTGGTTCGCCAAGTCTGGACAGTGGACCTTACTGGGAAGGAGGAGGACCCTGCCTCGAAGGTGAATTCACTCGCTCGAAGGAGCGGAGGCATTTGTGAATTTCAGTATGGAGCTTTATCAATCTAACAGACCTGCAGCAAAGCGTATGCTAGAGAGAAATGAGGATCTAGCAGACAAAGGATCAACATTTCCTACTCAGCAACAGCGACGTCATCATAGAAAGGAGTCTTTCTCGTCAGCCTCGACAAAGGAGGTAACGAACCAAACAACTATATGCCAATTCACTCTGTCAGTCACGTCACATAACGATCCATCAGAACATTCCGCAGTGCATTTCCAATGGCGGCATTCACGTTGTCCTTTACGTCACGTCACGCCAAGTTTTCTCAGGAAGAAAGTTTCAACAGAACGGTCGTCTTCAACATTGGAAGTTAACCCATTTTGTCGCACTCGCTTGATGAGGCTTCTGAATGGGGAGAAATACAGCATGGAGTTCCCCAGCGATCTGTCCTTGGGCCTTTGCTGTTTATAATATATGTTAATGATCTACCCCTGTCCATTAGTAAGAAATGTCAATTCACAATGGTTGACGATAATACAAGCATCGTGGTAGATAGTAAGTCTGTCACTGATTTAGAGACTGATCTTAATGATATACTGAAAGAAGTTACAGCTTGGTTCTCAGTTAATTCTCTTTCAATTAATATTAAAAAAACTAATTTTATTCAGTTCCACACAAAACATAAAAAACCAGACAATATTGTCGTTGTACATGACAATCAGGTACTACAACAGGTGCACTCCACCACATTCCTAGGATTTCACATTGACATTAAGTTCAACTGGGTACATCATGTGTCTCTGACTCTAAAAAGGCTATCATAAGCAACTTTCGCTCTAAGAATAATCACTCATTTTGGAGACATCAGTACCGGTACTTCAAAATGAGCCTACTTTGGATACTTTCACTCATTAATGAGCTATGGTATAATCTTCTGGGGTAATTCACCAGCCTAAAAAAATCTTAATAGCTTAGAAGAGAGCAGTCATAATCATGTGTGGGGTTCCTCCGTGAACCTCATGCAGAAAACGTTTCATACGTTTAGGAATTCCGACAACAGTATGTCAGTACACATATTCTCTGATGAATTTTGTCATTAAAAACCAAGCTGAGTATGAAACCAATTGTTCAATCTACAAGTGTAATACTAGAGGTAAAGAAGATCTCCATTTTGAACCAAAGAAATTGTCACTTGTGCAGAAGGGAGTGAAGAATGCTGCCATTAAGATTTTTCATACACTACTTAATTATATTAAAAGTAAACGAGAAAATGAAACGTTGTTCAAATGTACGTTAAAGAAATACCTGCTTGACCATCCACTGTACTCAACAGAAGAATTCTTCTCCATAAATAATGCACTTCTTCAATAAAAGGAGTATATTGCTATAAAGTTATCAGATGTATATTACAACACTGTGTCAACTGTAAATAGTGATTTACAATACTAGTTAAATGTTAGCTAGTAAATAATAAAATTATGTACATATCAATTTTTATATTATAGTACTATATTATAATTTTGTAGTAATTATATTATTTCCACAATTGTATTGACACGTTCCACACCCAAGTGAATCACTCGCATGTATAGATCCATGGCACACAAATGACAAATAAAATAAATAAAAATATCTAATCTAACCTCCTTTTGCTCACTGTTACAGTAGACTTTTATATGGATTATAGAGATCTTAGTCTTTATTTTATTATTATTCTTTTTTTAGCTGTAAATTACAAATGTTTCATGACTAGTCAGAGTTTTTTTCCATTGAGTGTTTTTCGAAATGTGAGGTCAGATATCTGAAACCGATTTAAGGCCAATTCACACTGTCTGTCACATCACATCACCATCTGTCAGAACATTCCGCAATGTATTTGCAATGGCGGCATTCACACTGTCCGTCACCAGGCCATCATGTCACGTCAATGTTACATCAAGCTTTCTCGAGAATATCGTTTTGAGGGTACGGTTGTCTGCCAACTTTGGAACGTAACCTAGTTTCAATTAAATAAATCGCAATTATCGATCAGTTTTGGGTTCACTGTACTAGGTTTAGATGGAATACCAAATTGCTGCAAATGAAAATTTGTGTGCGGCTAGGAGTCAAACCTGGGATCGCCTGCTTACTAGACAGACGCGTTGACCAGTTCACCACCGAGGACACAGTGACCAGCCCAACTGCAGAGGACTCTTCCCTGCACGTCTCCCGCCACACCCAAAACTCCATTCGCCATGCTGTCTCTTTCCTATACCACAGCCTATTTGTTCTGTAATGCTCGCAGCCACAATACTGTATTCCCGCATCAGGGAGAACAGACCATCAGGTATCGAGACACAATTAATTGTCACCAGGAGCCCAGCAATATTATATATTTTTGATGACGTTACAGCGTTCAATGAATGAAATAAATCGCAATTATTTATCAGTTATGACTTCACTGTACTAGGTTTAGATGGAATACCAAATTGCGGCAAATAAAAATTTGTGCCCAGCCGGGATTCGAACCCAGGATCTCCATCTTAGTGGGTAGACACATTGACCATGCCGCCACCAAGGACACAGTGACCAGCCTGACTGCTGAGGACTCTTCCCTGCACGTGTCTCGCTCCTCATGGTCTGTTCTGCCTGATGTGGGAATACAGTATTGTGTTTGTGAGTATTACAGAACAAATAGGCTGTGGTATAGGAAAGAGACAGCGTGGCGAATGGAGATTTGGGTGTGGCGGGAGACGTGCAGAGAAGAGTCCTCTGTAGTCAGGCTGGTCACTGTGTCCTCGGTGGCGGAGTGGTCAACGCGTCTGCCTAGTAAGCAGGAGACCCTGGGTTTGAATCCCAGCCGGGCACAAATTTTCATTTGCCACAATTTGGTATTCCATCTAAACCTAGTACAGTGAAGCCATAATTGATCGATAATTGCGATTTATTCCATTCATTGAACGCTGTAACATCGGCAAAAATATATAATTGTAACCTAGTTTCGTTAGATCTTGATGCAAACAGTGTATATGAATAAAAGTGTAACTTGATGAAGAATTTTCATTACAAAACATGTTCAATCAAGAAGTCAACACTAATGAAGGAGAAAAACTGAGTTATTTATAAAATTATTGACCATGTAGGGGGAAAACACAATGGATAATGAAAACAGGATCAATTTATTCCCTTGTATATATTATTTGATCAGTTTGTGAATACATATTCTCACTTGCAAATAGAAGTCGATGTTTTGAAATGTTATTTCACTTCCCAGTACCTTATGACTCTAAACTGACAAAAAAATTATAAAGTTAGCTTTGAAAGTCAATAAATGTTAGCAGTGTTAGTTCCTCAATGGCTTCAGGAAAAATACATCTAACCACACATGCTTTGTATGCATTTCTTTCTGGAAAAGTGTTCAAGAATGATTCACCATAAACAATCTGCTACTGGCATATTCCTAGATCAATCCAAGGCATTTTATATGGTCGACCACAAGCTTCTTCTAACGAAACTCCAGAAACATGAGGTTAGAGGTGTAGCACGTAACTGACCTGAACTTACACAGAGACCAGCTACTATGGTTACACCTACAAATATTAATGAAGGTCACCAAATTGCTACGATTCGAGATGGGTGGAAACTTTGTCTGGCATACGCCATCTTGCTTTATGTATTTGATAATTTTCATATTATAACTCGGACAATGTTATTCCAAAACAATAGTGCACTGAAGAATTATCAAAAACATTCTTAGTGCGATGAATTATAATCTGGTGTCTGAAAGTGCCACATTAGCGATTAACATTTGCATTTAATGAAAGGAAGGTCTGAGCGTAGTGCCTAGCACACTGGATTTTGAAGTAAATACACGTGGGTGGTGGTTTGCAATGCACCACCAACACCATGTTTTTCACATTTGCTCCTAAATGGTTTTTGGGTTCTTTTATTAATTAAATGAAGCTATGTTCTGTGATACTGAGTGTTGTGCACATGTAACAGTCCTCCCTCTTAAATGTTTGTTTGTTCCATTTCGAGATAATCCCATGAAATATATACCAAAGTATTCCAAACATGCACAGGCACATAAACTGAGGAGTTACTGTGATAATGAATATTGTAAACAACATGCTGATACTAGTATTTTCACATATAGATTTCTGTGGCAACTGTTTCTTAGTGATACTGAAGCATATACATTGCAACACATGTCCTTGTGTTTCTCTCTCTCATCCTATGCAATATATTGAAAGTGACTAATTAAAATCAATGCATCTACTGAAATCTTTTTCTTTGGCATTGTTTCTATGAACATTTAATGTAGAGTTATCTTTTCTAAAATAAGGTATGACTGTGTTCATGTAACTTCATTCTGTGCTAAAATGAAGTGCAAACATTCTGTTTCAAACTGTGACAACGTTTCCTTTTATAGCTAAAATAAGTGTGCTAATAGTAAATTCCACCGAACTCTAGTAATTATACTACATACGAAATTATTTGTATAATCACTCCTTTACAACAGTCATTGTTACAGTATCTGCTCACTTTATGTGCACATGTGTCAGCAGACCACGTGTGCAGTTTGTTGGAATGTACATTAAAAAATTGTATGACATGGATTGCAAGCTATGCAAACCCATGCATATTTACTTCAAAATCCAACACACTACCCGCCATGATACAGCAGACAGCTGGGTATCGCGGCTCCAAACTTTCTCGTCATTCACGACAAATGTTAATTGCTAATTTGACATCAAATTATAATGAATCGTACTAAGAACGACGTTTTTTTTTATAATTCTTCAGTACGGTATTGCTTTGAAATAATAACGCCTGAGTTATAGTAAGAAAATCATCGAATACACATAGCAAGATGGCATATGCCAAGGAAAGTTCCCATGTGATCTCGAATCGTCGGCTTTGTAGCAGTCTGGTAACCTTTGTTTATATTCGGAGGTGGAGCTGTAGTAGCTGGTTTGTGTGTAAGGTCAAAGTCATAACTGGTCTGGCCTTACACACAGACCAGCTACAAAAAATATTCAAAGAGTAATTGATCAATTTCCTAATGCATTAAGTAATTTTGATATAGAAGACCTTACTTAACAATTAAAAATTAAACATTTTCGTGGTGTACACATGATTGATGAATTGTCAAATAAACCATTAAATATTTTAAGTGGTATAGTAAATTTAAATACATCTGATAATCCTTGGTACGCATTGCATTGGTTACTATATGATTATAGAAAGGTAGTTTTTGATTCATTTGGTGGTAATATACCAAACAAATAGTTAACTATTTATGAAAAAATGAACTATACTACACTATAGAAAAAATACAAAATTTTGATAAAGTAATATGTGGTCAGTGATGTTTATTTAACAATTCTTTGTGAAAATTATAATTGTAATGAGATTTTTGGATTTAATAAATGGACGTTTCACAAATAAGGTACATCTAACTAAACAATCTGAATTATGTTCTGAAGTACTTATTAGACCTACCTTAATTTTCGAAAATATTGAAAATCTGATCAAGCAACTTCAATCATCAATAAAACGAAATATAATCAATGTAATTAAATATTTTCAAATAGAATTTAATGCTATTTTTAAAGTAACTAGAGGATAAATTGGTTTTAAAACTTGAAGACTTGCTAATATAAATGATCCAATTGATTCAAAGGATGCTGTTACCTAACACTACTTAGAGAAACAATATGTTACAAAACCAGAATATATAAGCATTCTATCTCAGTTCAATAAATACATTACTAAAAATGAAATAAGCACATACTACAAAAAAAATATTTCAGATTATTTAGCAAAAATAGATTTAATTCCCTACTTAGGGCCGGTTGTACAACCACCAGATATACTCCGCTTACCGCTTACTACCGGAATAGCACGGAAAGCGCATTGTACCAATGATGAATAGCGCCTAACCAGAGTATAATCTCTGGCATAAATTATACGGTGATTTTGGCATGGTTAGCAAGGCTATCTGGAGTATTAACACGATTGTGGCCTGAAGATATGACAGGAATTAATGTTGAATCAGATAGTGATGATGAGATTTTAGCAGAAACGTTTATCGGGATGAGAAAACAAAAGAAAGTGAGACGTCGTCCTGATTACTTTCAAGAATATGACGACTCTGAGTTGGCAACAAGATTTCGTCCGTCAAAGGAAGCCGTACTCCGTCTTCTCGGTCTTATAAATGAGAAACTGCACCATCTGAGTGACAGGTAAGACTGCAAATGTGTATCATTGCATAATCCTACTATTCATTAGAATAAAATGGAAAAATATGTCAATTCGTGATGAAAGTGTCTCATATTGCTCATGTGTTATCACAGTATCAGAACGCAATGTTTTGTCAATGTTGAATATAATGGCAAAATATACCTAATCAAAGCGAAAAACACATTCTTCCCTCAGATTTTATATGCGAAATTTCAATTAAGAGGCTATATTTTTCGGTTGTTAGAGAATATTTAGAGTTAAATGATAGCAAAAAGAACATGCTTGATTTTTTTCTTCCTCCTTTCAAACTGGTGGGAGCTTATTACGTACCCAGAGGAACCTTTTATTTAGGCCTACATCATAAAATATTACTTTGCCACATCTCCCAGTTGGAACGATCTTTTGTGTAAACAAATCAGAAGTAAAATAACTTTTGGTCTTTTTACTTGCAATATTAGTGTGTCCTCCAGTTTATAGGAGCCTCTAACCATCACACACTTACTAACATATATAGGCCTAGGCCTAATGACTCTTTACTCAACATAGAAAAGTTAATTACATATATAAGAAAAATACGATTTCAATTCTTGGGCAGGGCCTACATTATTATGGAAGTGTCAATGATTAATATTAGGCAAGAAGTACACCTAAATGGTATTTCACCATTTAGAGATCTGGAACATGTCTTGTATAGGAAATTTCTTCGTCTTTACTGTGGGGAAAAATAAGAACATTCTTAATACAGTGGTTTCCTGGTTTAATATTTATCCTTATTTCTTGCATTGTACTGATGCAAATCCAAATATATGCTCCAGTGCAATCTTTTAATGGATTTTTACGCTTTTAAAATCTACATATTTATTGATGTTTGCACTCGTTTTTCTAGGCCTAATTAAATGAAAGGTTTTCTTGGATTTGGTTCCAGAAATGTCTCTATAAAGAATCAGTAGCCTAGTTTAGGCCTACATCATTTTTCTATGGTCTTTGAACTAGGTCTACAGATTTCAGTTTCATAGGCCTAGTTCAGGAGCAAGGAAATATGATTGTATACAATCTTTAGAACAGTATCTCCACATGACATTATTAGATAGACAGTATAATAAGTAGTAACAAATAAGTTCCCTTTCAGACTGTTTGATTAAGAAATTTTACTCTATCCTTTTTACCAATTTCTTTACCTACACAATTTCATTAATTAATCTCTTGTTGCACCCCATGATGTATATATTATTTGTAAAGTGGCCTTCATTGAAATAAAACCATTTCATATCACACTTCATTCTTTAGTGTTTATTTTATACTATATAATAATTTTTTTACACATTTATGGAGCTGTTTTTGAATACAGAACTAGGACCTAAATTGTAAAAGAAACTTCATCACATAAATTAATGTCATATTTTTTCTTTATTTCAGAAATGACTTTTTTCCACCAATAAATCAGTTACTTCTGACATTAAGATATTTTTCTTGTGGAGACTTCCTCATATATGTTGGAGACTTCAGTGGTATTGACAAGGGAAGAGCAAACAGGACTATTAAAAGAGTCTCAGAAGCCATTGCGTCACTTGCTCCAACATACATAAAGTTTCCCAGTACAGCTGAAGAAATTGCAAGGTCAAAAGAGTGTTTTTTTTTTTTTTTTTTCAAAATAGCATCCTTTCCACGTGTTATTGGTGCCATAGATTGTACCCATGTAAAGATAAAGTCCCTGGGTGGTATTACTTCAGAAGAATATAGAGGAAGGAAAGGTTATTTTTCCTTCAGTGTGCAGACAGTAGCAAGCTATGATCTAAAAATACTAGACATTGGAGGGTGTAGGTGACCTGGATAAGTTCATGATCAGACTATCTTTAATAATTGGGCAATTGTGTGTTGCTGTGTGATTCAGACTATGCTGCATCACGTCACCTCACTCCCCCACTTAGTAGCCCAATGACAAGACCTGAACATCTCTACAATGAATGTCAGACAAGAACGAGGAATGTTCTTGAGAGATCATATGGTGTATGGAAAAGGCGGTTCCCAGTGCTAGCAAATGGCATAAGACTCAACACAGACAGAGTAGAGGCAATAGTCATTGCATGTGCTGTACTGCACAATATAGGTATTGAAATGAATGAGATATTGCCTCCACTTGACCCAGTTTTCCAAGCAGTGATTGAAATGTCCATGACTGATGAAATGCAGGAGAATATGGAAGACAATAGGCAACATGCCACGAGAAATACTTTTGTTAATTATTTTAATTCTTTATTGTAATTAAATAAAAAATTACAATTGTTTCTGTGATTAATAAATTTTATTGTGAATTAAGTTTTTTCAGTGTCTCTTCCTTAATGCTGATGTCCAGTTCGAAGCTCCTTTTCTTCAGCTGAAGTAATTCTTCCTCCAGTTCTAAGCTCCTTTTCTTCAGTAGGAATAATTCTTCCTCCCTTCTTTGTGTTTCATTGTGCTGCTTTTGAAGCAGAGCAGTTTGCACTTCTGCCAATTCTTTTTTTGCATTCACCCATGGAACCATGTGTTTGGCAGTTGCAGATGGAGGTACTCTTTCCTGTCTGATAACTGCTTACGAGTGCTTGATCGGTTAACTGAAATGAACAAACAAACATGATATTCTTTTATTGTAGGCAACTAAAAATTTTAGAGTCCAACACTGTTAATATAAAGGCCAGTGAAGAATTATGTGAATTACATCTGATAGGCATATGAACAGAAGAATATACCACTTATGAATTCATCATTCATAAGTCCAAAACGAAGGTTGTACAATGATACCTTTTTCCCAGAAAGAGTTAAAAACTGCATTATGTCTGGGACCCAGATCTCCACTTTGGCACAGTGGCACCTTGACCTCTTGGCCATTGGAATACACTGCACCAAAGAGCAGACCCAAGTTGTAGTCTCAGTAGGAGGGCATTTTTCAACTTCTACAAAGGAAAAGTGTCATTGGAAGAATTTATATTTAGAATATTTCGTAGATGTAACAACACAGACATACTACTACTTTACATTAAGGATTAAAAGTTTCAGAGGCAAACACAAATATGGTATATACTTTTGATCAAGACTTTGTGTAGCTTTATCTTAGAAAGATCAAAAATTTACTTTAATATACCTGCTATTTGTGCAGATGATGTATCTTCTCCAACAGACACTCCCAAGTTTACATCTGCAAAGTGAAGAGCACGTATTAATAATGCAGTATATTTACTCTTATTGTGTAAGATACATTTAAATACTGTTAAATGTGTAAGTACAATAACCTATCAATTTGCTTACCATTTGCTTCATCTGTCAACAGCCTCAAATCTGTATGACAACTGTGATTAATGGCAGTTGCACTATTTTGACTGCTTGCATTCAAAGCAGGATGTACAGGACTTCTTAAAATTTGGAGAGTGTTTTTTGGAAGAGTTGGTTCTGCAATTAAAATTTACTATTCAAAATACAATAACAACAGGTTTAAATTAGATTAATATTTACCTGAGTGCAATTCTGTGTTTTTGAGAAAACAGTATTATACACTTCTGTTCAGTAAATTCCATGACTACATTAATAAAACAGTATAAAATATGCCATATAAGGTTTTCCTGGTGAATCAAATGTTGCTAATGCTGGACACCCGAGTGCAATATCAACAGTATAAAATATTCTTCAGGGTACAAGCTGTAAACCTATTTTATACTGTTCACAGATTTAGTGTCATTACAACTTTGTGTTAAATATCAATCAGTATGCAGTTCTTTTAGTTGCAACACACAAAGTAATGTAAATAGCAAAAATTCACAGTGATAAATCCTGTATCTCAGTACATAGTTTATACATTCTGTCATCAGTTTACTGCAAAAGTGTTAAGATAGTACAGTAAATTTTCAAATGATCCAGTACAATTAATAACATCTAATGCATGTTGCACCTCGTGCTTCAGGGTACAAGTTGCAAACCTAAGGCAGCAGATACCACACTGAAGTTGATTTATAATTGTACTGTGTCATCTGAAAATCTACTACCAATATGAACATATTTACAATTAGATTTTTCTGTGTTCATTAAATACATAAAGTGCTACCAACTTAATGAATCTAATCTTAATGAAGTAGCCCAGGTCTGACTTACCTGTACAATGAATGGGATTGATTAATGGCGCAGTCACTTCACAGCTTTCAGAATCAATAAACTGAATCTGAAAATAAAAATTGGCAGTTTTGACCTGAGATGGTGATATAGTACTAAACAAAAAACAAACACACAAAAACTTGCTAATAAATAATAACGTAAAACATTACAACTGCATTTTCAGTTCTCAAACAATTATTAATGACCAATACGTATTAAAACATTGATTTGATATGCAAATATCTTCAACAGTAGATGAAGAATGTATGTGCAAACAATAGTGAACAGGACATAAACTGTGACTGCCCAGTGGTACTTCCATGAATTAATGGTTCAGAAATGTGTATACAAAAGTAAACTAGCCTGTGTATACCATACCTCTGAATTGTCAGCCAAAATACACGATATGATCTCTGAGTTTTCAGAATTTGCTGGAATCCCTGAAAATAAAGTAATAAAGACAATGTACAACAAATGTTACTGGTACTTGTAATGTTTCAAAAAGTGGCTAAACTTTATTATGGGCCATCCACATTTCAGCTCTTGTTCATGGTACATATATTGGCATCGCCTATGATAGTATGACAGTCAACTGATGGCCTTTGAACAACTGGTTGTTGTGGTAGGCTGAACTTTAGTGAATCCAACGAATATGGAAGAAAAAAACCTGATTGTGCTACAGCATGTTATGTTAAAACCCAATATTTGAAACTAAAACATCGCTATTAGCTATATATATAAGCTATTCTGTCAAATTAAGCATAACCAACAAACACTTCAAGGTAAGAATGCAGACAGCCTTTTGTAAAGTTTGGCGCAAAAAGTACATCATGATTTACAAATCGCTTCTGTCTCATTTCGAGTTATTACACTGTAACTATAATTTCATTTAATACACATTTATTTTCGTGGAATGTTAGCTTACCTTAGAAAGTTGCATCTGAATCAAATCGACTCTCGTGTCCTTCTGCAGATAATTTTATTATTTCCAATATTTTGCTGAATGTTAAGTGGAACTTATGCCCCACGTAAGGATCGCCACCAGTCATCAGTCTATGTTGCCTCTGCTGGGCGTAATATTTCCTTGTTTCCTTTTTTAAGGAGTCGTATTTTTTTCTAAGCTGCTCCCCAGTTCGCTGGAAAGTTGTTTGTGCATTGTATGCACAGCTTATATTCTCCCAAGCTTTATTCTGAAATTTAGAAACATATCTTAATGATAAATCAACAAATCTTTCGACCTTCCATTAAATAACTTCAAGATACGATGATATACGAATAAATAGCACTGTGTCTCATTTACATTTTCATTGGAAGTGACAGCGTCAGTTTTCTTATTCTCCACGACGTTTTTGTGGGCAATAACAATGTCTACCAGCCGAAGGGTATCTTCAAAGGAATAGTTTTGCGATCGAATTCGTTTATCTGACATGTTTTTTACCTTGTTGTTCTGTGTTTTTCACTATAGTTTTCAAACACAACAGAAAAACAAACAAAACAACACAAAAACAATTGAATGACACACCATTTGCGTATAAAGATACCCGCCAAGCTTCTCCTTACATTGCCAATATAACTGTACTGCAGTGCTATTCGTGGCATAACTAAGCGAAGGATAAAGTGGCATTATACAACGGATTCTCGTAGTTATACTGCACTTAGCTTATACGGGGTGTAGTTATTCCAGGATTTATCCCGTGTTCGTACAACCAGCCCTAAGAAGAGTAAAGTAATCTTAACGATAAAGTATATGATAACCAAATAACTGAATTTACTTTCTTGACTGGAGGTAAGAAAAATGCACCGTTTTGAATAAAGTTTTACACTTAAGACGATTATTGTTGTTAGAAAAATGCAAATAGAGATTTAAACTTTCATGATTTTAATATTACAGTAAGTGTGGCAGATAAGCTATACCAAACTAATCAATCAATCATAGTACAGAAATAAAATTTTCTAACTGTGAAAGATTCTTTTAAAACAGTTCCTGTAGATATAAATAAAACTGTAATTGGTGAACTAGTTGAAATTTTTTATGTATACAAAGTTTTTATCTATATAAACGAATAATCACATTTGGCATTTAGCACTTAAGGATGATCAACATTTTACTGAAAAATTTAATCCGCATAACATAACAATTCAAAATGGGAGACAAAGAATTGAAGTTGGTGGTACAATTAGTAAATTTAAAAAAAATTAGTTAAAAAAATTGCAGATAAACGAGCAGCAGTCGCTGGTGAAGGTTTAAATGATATTCATGAATACATAAATAATGAATTACATAAACTAATTAGAAAGATTATTAAAAGCAGGCGTGTTGTCTCTCTTGGTATAGATGATTTATGGAAAGCTGATCTACATGAATTGAATTCAGGTAATTTAAAAGAATTTCAAGAATAAACATAGATTATAAATATTTATTAACAATAGTTGTTTTTTTTAATTTGCATTTGCTGTATATATTTTAAATATAAAACAGCTAAAAATATAGTAGATATTTCAAAACATTTTCATAAATAGAAAGCCAAATAATCTACAAACCGATAATGGTAAAGAATTCTATAACAAATATTTTCAAGAATGAAAGAAAAATTACAAAATTAATCATTTTTCAACTATTTCAGAATATAAAGCCTCCATTATTGTACGATTTAACAGAACAACTATACAAAAGACGTGGAAGAAATTTTTAAATTCATTTAAAGATCTAATTGATGAATACAATAACAAGAAACATTGTACGTTAAGAATGGAACGAATAGATATAACTGAGAAATAATACATAAATTGTATGTATCTAATGAACAATGCACAATTTAAAATAGTAATAAAGTTAAAATTAGTAAACTTAAAGGTGTTTTGAAAAAGCTAACTGGTCAACAGAAATATTTGAAATTTAAGATGTTATTCATTTTAAACCTACTTCATATAAATTAAAAGATGTAAAAAGAAATTTTTATGAACAAGAACTACACAAAACAAAATATCCAGATGTATACTTTGTTGAAAAAGTCTTAAGAAAGAAAGGTAATCAAGTTTATGTTAAATGGTAGGGTAAATAAAGATAAACTGATTTTGTAAAGAATTGGTTTACTATTTACTTTAACAATCAATTATTTTTAAATGAATTACTTTCCTATTTAGTTCAACAATCAATTATTGTTTAAATAAGTCTTACTTTTAGAATTTTTCATAGATGCAAGGTAATAAATAGTATCAACTATTTCCATTAAATTTTGAATTTGAACATCTTGTATTTTGGTTATTTCATCTTTTATTTTAATTCTTTCATCTTTTACTTTAATAATTTCATCTTTCATTTTAATTCTATCACCTTTTATTTTATTTATTTCTATGTTTACTTTATACAACGTGTGTAGCATTTGTTTACAAAAATCATTGTGTTTTATTTGATGTTTGTAAAAAGGTTCCATTTATAATATTTTTTATTAGTTTTACAAAAACAAATCTATGGTTTGTATTCAACATATTGTTCAGCAGCAGGTGATTTTGAACTTATAATTAAATGATTCAATGAGAATTGTTCTTTTTATTTTTTATAAATCGAATATAAATTATTTCTTATAAATGGAAAACCTAAACGAAGTGCAAGCTAAAGCTAAAGATACTTGTGAACTAAGTGAGCAATCTGTACAGGACATTGATTTTCCACTCTTCTTCAGTAATGAAAATAATATTTAGCCTGTCGAAACAAGCTGCAGTCATATTTTTCATGAAGAATGTATTTTTGAATGGTTAAAGGCAAAAACAAATTGTTCAATGTGTAGAATTATTATTAACAATAATGTACAGGTAGAGTTAAAATAATTTATATTTATGTACTGTTTGATCTTAGAAATGAAGCAGCAGATTATGGTGAATATTTATATATTTGAATCAAAAATTTAATTTTTCACACACACACACACACACACACACACACACACACACAGATATATATATATATATATATATATATATATATATATATATATATATATATATATATATATATATAAAGACCAAGTTCAACAACAGAATACAGTGAAAGCAAAATTTTTAAAAATTGTAATACAGAGAAATCAAATGATTACTTTACAGAAATACACAAACGATAGTTATAGAACAATATGTGGACCATGAATAATTAAATATGAGGAAAAAATTAATACAAAAATCCAATCCCTTGTGTATGTTGAGAAATATTATTTCAAGGAACATTTCCAAAGACATCCAAGTGAAGAACATTGATAGCTATTATAATGAAGAAGTTGTAACTGAGGAAACATGTATAAAGAAATGTTAAAGTTGTCAAGAAATTAAAGATTTAAATTGTTTTTATATAAATCTATGACATAAAGATAAGTATAATAAGAATTGTGGGAAGTGTGCAATAGAATATTTTAAGAATATGAAATTTATGATTTATTACTTATTAAATAATAATACTTTCATTTAATATAAATAAATCATTAAAATTAATTCTTTAAAAAATAATTGATTGACTGATGTTTAAATATTAATTGCAAACTAATTTTCTATTTTATTAATTATCTATTAAATAATAATATTTATCCATCTATTATGCAATTAACATGTTGTTTAAAAAATTACAAATTTAATTAACCTTTTTTTATAAATAGAAGAGTAAAATGGAAGATACAGTGCTACTCAACTAGAACAGTTCACTGTTGCCAGACTTCGTGAATTTTGTAATATATATGATTTACAAGGATGTTAAAGTTTATGTAAAGCTGATTTATTTACATTTATTAATAGAAATCATCCAATTATTGTTTGACGTTATACAGCTGAACAGAGTTCTAAGAGTGCTACAGCTGTCACTGAATGCATTTCTAAGACTGATAAAGATGTCGCTCTAGTTAGTGATATTCTTTTGAAACAGTTACCATATAATAACATTGATGATGTTTTCCTAACTAAAGAAGATAAACCATTTAAAAGAATATTTCCTTCTTTCTACATATGTATTTGCGAAACCAAAAACTAGAGTCATTAAAGAAGTGTTATTACCTTTTTATAATGATTTATATGAGAACCAAGACACAGAAATACAATTGAAGATTATTTACTTGCAAAAGCATTTGCAGACAGACTACATATTATAGATTTTGAAAATAGTATAGATATACTTGAACCTGTTTGTTACATAACTGCAGTAAAAAATTAAATTGTTAAAGATAAATTTTAATTTATTTTGTGAATATAAACTAGAAACAAATGGTAAAAGTCTAAGACTTTGAACATCAAAGACGAAATTATACTATTATGACAGAAAGAGACTTCAGTACAAAATATGTACAAGGTAAAAGAGATATTTTAATGAAAATAACTAACTTTCAAACTCAATGATCAGGATAGTCATTAAATAGAATTATTGGTTTAGAAAAAGCAATTAACAAATATGTTCCACTAAAAGGATCAGCTTACATTCCATTAACTGAAGTAATAAAAAAACAAGAAAGCTTGTATTAATGAAAAAATCATGATCAAAGCTGTTTTCTATGGACTATAAAAGCAGCTTTATTTCCTGTAGAAGAAAATTCTAAAAGAATAATTATAATATAAAAGTGTTGTACTTGATGTTGATCAAAAACTTGCAAATAATTAATTTCCTGTAGTAGTTGAACATATTCCAAAAATAGCAAATATAATTGAAGTATCTCTAAATGTTTATTAATTTGATGATGAAAATCCAGTGTATCCATTAATTACTACAAAATGTAAAAAAAACATGTAAATATACTTAATTTCAAGAAAAATGATAATTTACACTACATACAAAATTTATCTAGAATTGTCTCAAGTGAAATGATCAAACATACTGAAGTAAAATTTATTTGTAATTTATGTTTACTAAATTTCAGTAGAAATGACAGATTAAATAATCATACACCAAATTATCTAACTAAAGAGCATTAAAAACTGCATTGCCAAGTGAAGGAAGATCTACATATGATAAAAATTATCAATTTAAACAAAAGGTTCCATATATAATTTATGCTGATTTTGAATATATACTTTTAAATATGGACAATTGTTCATTAAATCCATAAGCACCATATTCAATCAAATATCAAAATCATGAACCAAGTAGATTTTGCTACTACATCAAATACATATATGGAAATTATGAAGATCATGTTGTTTACAGAGGACCAAATTGTCCTAAAAAATTTATTGAATGTATAAAACAAGAAGTTGAAGAAATGGGAAGAATTTATACAGAAACTGAAGAAATACAGCCACTTACATTTGAAAAATACAGGATAATTATAAAGTTTGTACATTGTGTAAATGTCATTACACAAGAAATAATAAAAAGGTTCGTCATCATGATGATCTAACTGGTAAATACATTGCACCATTGTGCAATAATTGTAATTTAAAACTACAAAACTCTGATTATGTACCTATTTATTTACATAATATATCTGGTTATGATTCACATCTTTTTTTAAAGAACTTGGTTAAGATAAAGGAGAAATAGAACTCAAACCATGCAATGAAAATAAATACCTTAGTTTTAGAAAATGTACAAAAAAAATTAATAATGAGATTTGTTAATACATTTAAATTTATGGCTACTTCACTTGACAAACTTTCAACAAATTTAAAGAAAAATCAATTAGAAAGTTGTTTGTAAGTTTAGGGGCTGATGAGCCCGTAGTTAAGTCCCATAAGCTATACAAACATTTGAACATTTCAGAGCGATCACTGTTCCTACTAATCATACTACTTTTCAACCTGATGCTGTCCTTCACGTTGTCGTCCACTCAACACTGGTTTTTAAGTCAACAAATATTGTTCTCATTAGTTCGAACCGTCGACTAGGGACTTTGAAGAGGGAGGGAGACAATGTTCTAGAAGGTACTGGGAGGACACTAGAACCCGCACACATAAGAAGATACTTTTACTTTTGTGTCTCTTCCTCAGCTACTCAACTGCATCTAACGTGAGTAGGAGGTTGTGGTTAGTGCACCTGTCTGCAGGACTGGCATCCCTTGTAACCGTGACAGGCAACCTGACAAGTGCTAGGGCGGCTGCAAAGGTTGACCACTTGAAGAGATTAGCGGACCAGTTAATGGGGTTCAGGACGGCTGGGCACCAGTGGCGGCGGCGCAGCCTGTGTGTTGCTGCTAATGATGCAGTTAGCAGTTTTGGGCAGGCGGCTGCTTGTCTTCTGTCTCCCTGTGGACCCTGCCAACTCCCAGGTCGGTCTCGCACTGCTGCCTGGCACAAAGCAGGCGTGAAGTCCATGGACGTATGCCTCCATCTTGGCCTCAGACACCCTCAGATATCGGCCAACTATTTGGTGCATCATGTTACCACAGGACATATTAAACTTAAGAGGAACTCCATCATGTCACAAATGTGGAGTGCCTTCTTATTTAAACAAAACATTTAACAAAAATACAAATGACATCAATAGATGTTCAGACATAACATTTTAAAATTTAAACACTTATTATAAAAAAATTAACACTTGAATTAGCCACATGGCAAACAGAACACCTAGGCTCTTAGTCCTTCTGCATAAAACATTTTAACATTAAGGATACAATGTTCGTAAATACATAAAAAAAAATCTACTTCCCATCAACTGAAAGGCGAAACACAAAAATTTGACATATTAAATTGAAATAACACATAATAATAGAAGAAGAATAGTTTATCCTCTAACTTAATATTACATAGAGCATAATATATTTATAATAAGTAACTTAAACTTTAAGTCAGGACTCTCAGGGTTAGTGTTAGTGAAGCAAAGCTACTTTTACTCAGCAGCATGCAGTGCTATGAAAAAAAAAAAAAAAGGTCGAACTACCCAGCTCTATGCAACGCTACGCAAATTAACTACTGCATAACTACCTACTGACCAGGCGCAACCCAATTAACTACAGTGTTAAAGGGGAGGGAGTTTTCTTGAGCCCATCGGTTTGGTTCCAACACCGCTAATTCGTGGTTAGGGCCTGGAAACAGACTTACAGAAATCGCTCACGCAGAGGCGAGATAAAACCATGACACATGTTAACAAATAAAATACATCTTGGAAATAAAAAGAAAGACAAAACATGATCAAGTGTGCAAGCACATAAGATAAACACTACAAATTTACACATGTCAAGCAAACCTAGACAAAAGGAAACATGATCAAATGTACAAACACATAACATAAACACAAGAAATCCACACAAGTTAAACAATCCTAAGTTATAAAATAATCTAAGGTAAAATTAACTTACAATGTAACGTATCCTTACCACAATGCTGCAAAACAAAAAATGGAGATTTGAGTTTTACCGTCCTATTGATGTTAGAAATTCACGTGTCCTCATGGTACATGTAGAGCGGACAGTTCTTTGATGTGGAGCTTGTCTTTGTTCAGCTCCTTTATTTTTATTTGTATTTCCTCACATCTGTGATTCTACCCTCTCCTGAATGTGAGACTGATCACGTTCTGTCCTTTAATTTACAATATTGCCATGCAAAACGAATTTGAAAAATATAAGTTCATTCTATTAATAAGCCAGGGTTTATATTGTCAATGAAATTTTGATGAACCCCTTCGTTAGTGCTCTGCCGTGACCGTCTTCTGGTCGAGTAGCACACTTCCAGATATTCAAACGGGCAATCCCTAAACAAAATTATCTAGACCCCTGAGCATCAACACCACAGTGCATCTACGTGCAACTAAAAATCCTATGAATTACGGCGTTGGCGCCTACCATGGCGTCTTACAAACATGCTACCTAATGGGGAGATTGCCATTATAAAATTTACAGTAAAGGTGGCAACTAAAGCACTTGCGAAACAAGTCTAGTTTCACGCACAGTGAAGAAGAGCACACACACTTAAAATGATATACAGGGACACAAATTAACATAAACAAGACATACACAAAATATACACAATAAAGTACTTAACATGGCCTAAGGACTTAGATTATGCACCATCAGTCCTCTCGATGGAAACAAAAAGATAAAAGTATGGACAAAAAAAGGGGACTATGTGAGACAGGCAACTTTATAGCTAACAGAGACACTTGAACATGGCACACTAATAATTCTTTTAATCTACAAAACGGGGCATCAAGGTACCATACGTCGAACAGCCGACCAGATGGAACTGGCAAGTTGCTGTTATCCACCCCAATAGGGGCGTGTACCTTATAGTACACAAAACACGCATACAACTTGAAGATGCGTTATGGCGAAATGAAATTGCACAACAAACACATACACATACAAAGGACACATAAAATCCACTATTAAAACAAACCATTTCAAGAAAACACTACAAAATATATACAAAATGCAGCATAAATCTACAAACACAATGACATGGGTGGTATGAAAATCACTTAAATTTACCTTATAGACATAAAATTAATGAGAGCTTAGTACGTATATGCTCCTTTCCGAGCAGGTTGTGTGATCAACTACAGCAAATTATTACTGACTTGTGCTAGGACCGGGATCATTCGGTTTGTTAATGGTGCGGATCAGCGGACTTGATTTACCCATCTTCTTTTGGCGGGTCGCGTTCTTTTCGTGGGCCTTTATCGGGTGGGTAGTCCTTATTACCGTTCCCGAACTTTCGCAGCTTGTCTTCTCGCTTACCACACCAATAACCGTGCCCGTTCCTCTGCTGTTGCTGATTGTCAGCATTGGAAGGACCGGCTCCACGCTGCTATTACTTTCCGCGCAGTTGTTCCTAGTGCTATTATCGCTCCGCTTACTTCTCCTAGAAGAGCCGTTGCCGTCTCTGCTAGGTCCGAAATCTTCGTCATATTCCAAGTCCTCCAGGTAAGCCTGGAAGGACTCAATGTCTTTCTTGCAGCTACCCGCAAGGGCGGCATTGCGCACATTTCGTGGGAGCTTAGACGCGCAAATTCTTATCAATTCACGCGGCGGGTATGGGTAGTTGAGGAATTGATTTCGATGCATCATTCATCGAAAGAATTCTCCGAGACTCCTGCAATTGCCATTAGCGAAGTGGGGCATCACTAGAATGCTGCTTTTTACTCGTTCCTGTTGCCTCTCCAACCAGTAGGCAGACAGGAAATGTTCCCTATAATCATTGTAGTAGTGGCAATATCTTAAGAGAGGTCGCATCCGTGTGGCGGGCTCACCCTCGAGATATCCGCACACATACTCGATTTTCTGTGCTTCTGGGCAGTTCGGAGCCAGAGAATAATCGAATTGCTGTAACCATGCACGCAGATGTATCCCGCTTGCAGAGTTTCGGAAGATCTGATACTTTTTTACAGTGAGAAAGTGGTTATAATCAAATGCCTGCACTGCCTCTCACACAGGCAATCGACTCGGTCTTTCTTTTATGAGAGGACGGGCACACAGAGGTCCGACCTCCTCCTCCTCAAAAGCCGAATCATCTCCACGGTCAGAACGACAGGGCAGACCTCCACACAAACTGGGGCAGGCGTTTTACACTTGCGGGGGAGGCGGGGGTGGAACGGAGACTTGATCCAGACGCGCGACCACTATATCGCGACGCCTACGGTTAATTTCCCACTGTTGTTCCTTGAATCGGAGTAAGTCGCGAACTTCCTCGAATTCATTAACAACATTGGGACCTGCCCTGTCTGCCGGTGTCTCCCCAGTCTGTAGAAGCCGTGCCACCGAGGTGGTCAGTTCTTCAAAGCGCGCGTCTCTCTCCTGAAGAGAGTGGATTTTAGTATCTACACGATCGGAGAGATCAGATGTAGTTTCTGCATTGCCTGAAATTTTGGTCGCGCTTTCTGAGATACTATTTATTGCTACTTCATGCCGTTCCTGAACTAGCCGCACTATATCGGTGCGTAACTTATCCAGATTATTGTTAATAATCTAAACGTTGTTACTTTGCGCCTCCCTGCACTGTGCAAAAACCTTGATAAGTTCGGCCTGGACTGAAGCATTTTGCGCTTCCATTATGGAATCTACCTCTGCTTTTATTTCTTCTTTTAGTTCTCTCATGAAAGTCATGAGGTCGGTTAGTGTCGTATCATAAACGCAGTCGGGCCTAGTTACACTGGTCGAACTAGTTTGTGCAGTCGCAGAAACCAGCATGTCGATAAGCGGTTCGCTTTGATCGCCCCTGCCCTCACTTCCGGTCATGTCCACATTTAAAGAAGTAGCTACTTTTTCCCTTTCGGTGCAGAAGATCTGACCTAGACGACTTTTCACGGTCCTGACTTTCGTTTAAACGCCTAGAGCAAGTGTATACGGACAAGGCAGAACAATTCTCCATCTTCACAAGTAATTTAGAACAACAAAAGTAACAAGCACAAAATTAGACTAACAAAAAAAAGTGTAAGAAAACACGATCTTAAACCTTCACACGCAGTGCACTGTGGCTATGCTTTTTTCACAGAAACAATTGAATAAAATAACCCTTCCAAAAAACACACAAAAAATACACTGAAAGTGCTGAAAACAGAAAATGAAATAGATTAATGCGTGCTGCTAATCTCACACATTCATCCAGTGGGAGGGAAAAGAAAAAAATTTAAGAATATTCTCGCATGCATTTAAATAAAAAACTGTTTCATTAGACAGATGACCCGCTAGAATAGCGAATCCTGGCAGTGGTAAGCCAGATAAAAGTCGACCACTGTACGCAACGAGAGCCTTGTTTTATCACTAAAATTAGTAAATGAGGCCCATGTTAACTACTGGTTACTCCCTGCTATAAAGCCTTGTTCCCTGCTGAGAACTGACTCGTTTCAAATTACTTCAATAACAGGAAGTTAATACTACAGTGGTCAATATACATAGCAGCTCACACGTTATTATACACAGACATTAATAAGCAAGCCACTACAATCAAAGTTATCTTAGAAAGGTGGCTAAGAAAACATTTATGGCGCAACGGAATTTTGACATAAAAATTGCATCTGACTGTGTTCTCAGCACTTGTGAAGAACAATATTACATAAAAGAGGGAAGGTGCTCTAAAACTACAATTTATAGGCAACTTACAGATTATGCTGAACATAAACTTGTTTATTCAGATAGAAAAGAAGCAAAATGGGGAACCAATTTCGTTAACACTATAAAAATGCATCTCTTACATGGATTAATGCGGACGATGCCCAGCCTAAATTATACATCATTTAACGCTACTCATTCTCTCTCACACATGCAATGCTACAGCGAAACTCACCAAAAACTGCTGAGACGAGGAGGAAGCAGGCGCCGCTATCGTAGGCGAAATTCAGCAAGTTGGAGGTAGCACAAAACACAATATATAAACACTTTGAAGCTGGCTCTGGTCTGTCGTGCCTGTTTTGAGATGGTGCGTGTGTATAGCAAGTTAAATTACATTTGAACAGAAAACGCGAGCAAACACGCTACTGGCGACACATGGGTATGTTACATGAACACACTCCACTGAAGGTGAAGTGGTTGAAAGTCGGATTCATTATACAAAATCACGGTGGATTTTTAACTTGCAGTCTGTTATCAATCGATTTAGGTACTGGTTTTATATGAGAAGTGGCGTGAACTCAAGCAACTAGCTGCAAACCCTGGAAGTCGAACCTCAGACCCACATGATTCCGAAAACCGATAAAATTGAATAAATTCAGATAAATAAAGAAAATTAACTACAGCATGCAACCCATAGAAATGCTTATAATTATATAAGGAAGCGAATAAAATACAGCTACACCTGATAGAGGGCGATTACAGAGACAGATGAGGTCCAGTCTCAATAAACTCGTAAAAGTGAAATAATTACAAAATCGGAAAAATAAAATTAAGAATTACAGCATGCAACCCAAAGAAATGTTTATAATTATATAAGGAAGATATTGTAGGAAGTTTTACAAGGCTCAGAGTGAATTACTGACAAAGACAGAGTGCGTACTACAAGTTGGAGAACAACAGCAAAATTAAAATAGGTGCGGAGAGAAGATCGCGAAATATTAGTGGAAATCAGAAGGATACCCGCATAGTTACTTACCTGATGGGCACGGAACAAACAAGAGTGGAAGCTGAAAGCTTTGTTCTATGAACCAACCACGTGGAACACATAGCACTCACGGAAGGAAATGATGAGAAGATTTTTACATGCACTGTACAAAAATGAACATATCACCTATTAGAAATCAGGACCCACAAAGCTAGAAAATATTTACACAGAGTTCATGCACCGCCACATGATCACAAAATGTTTTAACATATCAGGCCATTATCAAACTGTGACTAGAATCACACACACCACGTTTATTTATTGGAAATTTCTGCACACGATTGGAGAAAATATTCCAAAAAATGATTCTAAGTTCACGAATCTAAGTTAAATGTACTATCCAATGAAACGCTATCATCTCCAGAAACAAGAGCAGAACCAACCTTACCTCACCAGACGACCTGCCCAAAATGAATTGCCGAGTGGCCACCGGGGCGCGGGAAGCGCCCGGAAGCCGGTAAATCCAAGAAAAAGCGGTGGTGGGGATGGAGAGCGAGTACACTCACGCTGGAGTAGGTTCGCTAACTAGCTCGCAATCAAAGGGTGTGGAAAACTCTTTGGTCACCTCAGCAGCTATCGACTCTGAGCCAGAGAGAATGATGCAAAGCGAGCTATCACTCCCCACATTCAAACACAGGCGACTAGAGACAGCTTAGGAGGGCACCCAAGATTTCCCGACCGCCCAATAGATGTCTCTACGATTACGCTACCATTCTGGTATATCCTTGACTCGATGCAGAAGACGCTGTTGTTCATTCTGGCATAATAAGTTAACTGTTTTGTATTAAGGTTGCCCAGTTCCATTTCAAAGTGACAGTGCACTGACGCTGTATCACAAAGAGATGTACCTTGTTATTCCATATGAAACTGTAATGCAGCAATAAGATGTTGTAATGAATTCAATAGTAAAGCCTTAAAGCATTAATTGTCAATGTGGTGTAATGGATAGCGTTCTAGTTTGTCATACAAGGGATCATAGTTCGCAACCGCACACTTCCTTTAATTTTTTGAAATATTTTATTTAGACACATTCTTGGAGTTACTTATTACTATAAGGCAAGTATGATTTGCAGTGTTCTACATTATTTATATTTCCTTGCGATTAGAAAATGAAGGACACAAATATTTCGCAGGTTATTTCCCAATCTATGACAATTTCACAGTGTGAAGTAAAGTAGGAACCCAATTGGACAGCTTCACAAGCGGCAACAATATTAATATTCTTCTTTATCACATATATTTGGCTGTCTGCTTCTGAAATACAGCGATCTCAGAGAGTATTATCAGAGTGCACTCTAGATACTACTGTAGAGGTTTACTGAAACAGCTGGCTTTCTTCACAAAGTCACGCTGGTACATTTTATTACTTATGTGCTCTCTGAACTATAATCATACTGTTCACAAAACTAAGATTGCATGTGAACTTGATATTACAAGAAGTAAACACGATCTTCAAATATAGTACTTTATTAAAAATTCTAGCAGGAGACAATAAGGAACACGGTAAATTATTCAGGAAGAAAAGTATAAAACTAACCTATAGTTTATATTACATCAGTCAGTGGTGATATGGCTAAATTCAAAAAGCAACTAACCCCTCGTCTTCTAGATATCTATTCTTTAAAGGAGTTGATTAATCATCTGCGTTACTTCCTGTTTACGTTTTAGCTTCACTATAATAACTGACCATGTCACTCTCATGGATATATCACTTATTGGCTGTATACTTTTCTGCAAATTAGAACGTAAGCTTTATGGTACAGACGTAGTGTGCTGGTGTTGGCAACCACATTACACGTTCTCTGAAAAAAAGCCAATCACATAGAATGAGCGGAATAATCTTTTGTGTTGGACGTGAGATAAGTAATGCTGTTCTGGCTCTATGACAGGTTCTTGTATATAACCTTTACCATCGTAAAGCGAAAATTTCATTGCCAACATTAACACACTAAGCCCTTGCAGCCCATAAGTAAAGTGTATACCTTTTCGTGCATCTGTTTACAAATAATTTAGTCAGTAAGCCGCATGACATTTACATATGATTATTATAGCAATAATGGCATATTCTACATCCCAGCAATACACTCCCGTCACGATTTCATAGACCTCGAAAATAAATAAATAAATAAAATAAATCTGGACGGGCAGGGAATTATGAGGGCAGGTTAAATTGCTCAGAAAGCAGCAATAAAATTCGTATTCGCCTGCCTGACCACATTCTCGGAAATCGTCACATATCTGGAAAGAGACACAAAAATTTGTGATAAGGAAGAACATGACTTTTCCTTCTATATGCTACATTTCACTCGAAGCTATTTAAGGTTACTTCCCTAAAACATCGAATGTTGCAGAATATACTCGCATTACTTTCATAAGAGGCAGAATGCGTTCAAACTGCCGCATCGAGTCAATGTTTACACCAGTATGCAATTCTGTTGGCTCTCGCTGTGATGCTATTGGTTGTTCTCATTTCGCACAGAGCTCTGGTAGCGTAACCGTAGAGACATGTATTGGGCGGTCGGGAAGTCATGGGTGCCCTCCTACGCTGGCTCTAGTCGCCTGTCATTCAAACAGCCATAGATTCTCACACACACTTAAAAGTACAACAACTGCACATTCACACAGGAACAGTGGCATAGCAAAGAAGCTATACTTATGCCACATTAATTAACATAATAAAATTATTAACATAACAAAATAAGAAAAACCTAGCAATATTAACTAATATTTTATCACATGAAATAAAAATTCTATTCCTCAAGCCTTGCGAAGAGTAGGGTTCAACTTTTAACAAAATGATAATCTAGCGACATTAAATAAATTATAACTTTACAGACATACACAAAAAATGGAAGACGATAGACAGTCGTCTTTCAACTTTTAATCGAGTAATTATCAAGGTATATATATAAGACTCAAAACAAAAGTTGCAGAATGTGAAAATTCAGTATATAACTTAAAATAATAAGTGTACGCAAGTGAAATTGAGAGGCAAATTGTTTCTATGCAGCGAGAAAAAGGAAATATACCATACTGTCCTAAATTACCCCATTTGACGACCTGGGTAAAAGTAGTCATTGTTATAGTACAGAAAGAATTTGACATGATACATGGCAGCATAGTTTTATATTTTGCCTTGTATGATGTCAGAACAACAAGTAATAAAATATAAGAATTATTTAAGAAATATAAGAATTATTTAAGAAATTTATACATACTATAAAATGGATGTTTGTTTGTGTGTGTGTGTGTGAGTGTGTGTATGTGTGTGTGTGTGTGTGTGTGTGTGTGTGTTCCACATCTCTTACAATAGGATTTCTTTATTATGGAGACTCGAGTTTAAGCTTCAATTATTACAAGCGAACCAGTAGGTCTGTCCCAAAATGAGTTACACCAGTCTGTTCCTTGTTTTCTTCTCCTTCACGATATATGGAGCAATTGCCTTGAATATGCAAAACGAGTCCCTAGAGGTACATTTCAGTAACAACTAATTTCATAAACAGATACATGGAAACAGTGTAGAATAACTACCAATTCTACATCAAGAATTTGATCAAATTTTTTGAAGCCTGTGCTATCTACACAGTACAATATAAAAATACACACATAAGTGCAATGAAGAGGTTGCCACAGATTTATTAATTTTCACACTCTAGTATTACATTCTACAATTACTTTCTCAAAGTTTACACATAGTGACAGCTACATTTAATCAATGATTTGTACTAACTGTAGACATCATGATCAGCAATGTTTCCTGCTGAACACACCCAGTGCATATGAATCTTTGTCTATGCTCGCTCTATGGGGGCTTCATCACAAGACATAAATAATACATCCGAACAACAGAGATCAAATAATGAGTTCATTGGTAAAAGGAACAACATAGCTGTTTTATAAAAGTAACGAGGGGAAGTCAGTTTGCATCGTATTGTCATGCAACTACAAAACTTGCTAAAACACCAAATGAAGATAGTATCAGATGTGGCATTTAACGCTGGGAGGCCTCAGTTTGTTATCTACGGCACCCGAATCCTCCAACAGGCAAAGACCACCACTGGTTAAACTCTCAAGTAATTTAATCAGACTGTAGCACTTACATAAAATGTACGACAATAAGACAAAATTATGCTTTACAGACAAATGAAAATGTACCTGAATACTTATTTACCTTACAAATATGAAATCAATCCCAACAGCGTGATAAATGTATCGAAATATACCTGGTAACCTATTTATAATAAACCAACAAACGATTTTTGACTCGGTAACGACAAGAAACGTAGACAGAAGTGTTCTACATGCGAGTCTCTGGACACACTTAAGTTTTCCCGTCATTTCGTCACTGTTGTTTAGTGTGCATGCGGAGAGTCACGACAGGTGATGTATGGGAATTCCCTTAACTGATCGGTAACAGTATGCAGCACTTGTGAGGCTTCCAGCCATGCTGGGGTGACGGTACTCGTCCACTGCACAGCCGTGGCGGATTAGCCGCACGTACTGGAGCGCTGGGTTGCGGTGCGCGCGACCGTCCGCCGTCGGGGGTTCGAATCCCCCCTCGTGCATGGATGTTTGTGTCGTCTTTAGTATAAGGTTGTTCATAAGTAGTTTGTAAGTTTACAGACTGATCGCCTCGTAGTTAAGTCCCTTAAGCTTTACAAACATTTGAACTTTTTTTTCAACTACACAGCGTGTGCTAACAGCCTGGTGTCACTGCATTGTTGTCTTATTTTTTACTGAGCTGGGCTGTCGTTACTGTGTTGCGTTGCATTATTTTCCTTGTTTTATGTGTCTAACAGTAAACTCAGTTTCGGTAACACAAATAATTAACTGAATATTTCATCACTGCTGCACTCATCCGGAAATAAATACGGATAACTAAATAGCTGTCGGCCGGAAATAGCCGAGCGCACTAAGGCCTCATACCATGGTGCTGCGAGGTCGCTCCTGTCAGTGGTCGAATACCACCCGTGGGTACGGACGTTGTTTTTGTCCTTAGGTTAAGTTAGATTTAGGTTGTCGCTACATAACCTATGACTTGAAAAGCGCCATTAACATTAAAAAAAAAAAAAAAAAAAAAAAAAAAAAAAAAAAAAAAAAAAAAGAGCTAAAATTTTAACGATGTTTTGCGAGGCCTCCGCAGGCGCGAGGCCGTCGGCGGTCGCTGAGCGCCGCCACTGTCTATCAGAACATTCTCAGATAGATTCAGTGAAGGCTGTCTTATATTACAAGATCGATTATGAGCACCATGTAACTGGCCAGTTTATAATATTTCTTAAGCCATTTAAGGAAGCCAGATTTGATTTACAGTCTGAGAAGTAGCCACCCTTACATTTAGTTCTACCACGATTTTATGCCTTAAACGATCGTTGTACTCTGCAGGATGACGATGAAGAGGTACGTAATTATACTCCATCTGAATATTATAGAACTGCTTGTGAAACGTAAGTTTCGATAAAAATGCATTTTCACAACACGGAACCTTTGAAACAAGCCACTGCTGCATTTCTATAACAGAAAGTGAGCGTTAATATGTTGCTTAAAATTGCAGCATTTCTGGTGCCTTAATACTGGACATTAAAAAAGTTAACCGACGACGACAAAATGCATGTTTACCAAGCAGCTAGACACATGTGCTGATGTTCTGTATCTACAACTACAGTATATGGGTACTCTGCAAATAACACTTGGTGCTTGGTAGAGGTTTCTTCGAACAACTTTCAGATTGTTTGTTTGCCATTACATTCTCAAGTTGTGCATGAGGAAAGAAAAAACATCTAAATCTATCCGTTTGAGCTGTGATTTCTCGTATTTCTTTTTCGTGATAATTTCTCCCTACATAACTGTGATTCAACAAAATATTATTGCATTCGGAGGATTAAGTTGGTGATCGAAATTTCGTAAGTAGATACTGTTGTAATGATTCCCAACCCAGCTCCTGCATCATTTCCATGACACTCTCTCCCCTGCAGCATGACTATATAAAACGAACTGTCCTTCTTTGTACTCTTTCATTATCTCCGTCAAGCATACCAGATAAGGATCACACACTGCATAACAATAATCCAAAAGAGGAGGGACAAGCACAGTGTATGCAGTCTCTTTAGTAGTTCTATTGCATCTTCCAACTGTTTTGGCAATAAAACATACTCTTTAGTTCTTCACCTGCCCTAAAACATTTTATGCGTGTTCTTTCCCATTTAAATTGGTCATAATGGTACTTCCGAGGTATTAAGTTGAATTTATGGCCTTTAGATTTGGCTGGTTTATCTTGTACATGAAGTTTAACGGATTCGTTTAGTACTCACATGGGTAACCTACCACTTCTCATTATTTATGGTCAACTTATCATTTTCACACCAAAGTACGTCTATCTTGTCTATTTCGTTCTGCAATGATCATCTGATGACTTTATTGGACGATAAATAACAACATCATCTGCAAATTATTACAATTTTAATGATGTGCAGTATGATCTTTGCATTAGTATGAAAATATTAATCTGAACCTATATATTTCCAGTGCAAGTATCCAATCACAGCACCCAAGAAAGTAATGCAGGACTGTATACGCGGCCAAAATTCGAGGGCTGGGCAGACGATTCTCCTGTCCCACATGATGAAGTCAGTAGATACCTGCAAGAACGCTGTGGGTGAGGTAGATATGCTACAGTGGTGGAAAAATTACTCCCAACAGCTTCCTTGGCTTGCATGTGTGGCAAGAAAAATATTAAATATACCAGCCACTAGTACCTCAAGTGAGAGAGTTTTTAGTTGCGTTGGAAACCTAAATAGTGAAAAACGATCATGTCTTGATGTGGACAGATTTAACGATCTTGTTGTAATTCATTCAAATACACGTCAGCAGTCACATTAAGAATATAGTAGTACATTATATGGGAAAATATCAGTGTATGAATGCTAGTGGACTAATTAAGTGTGCAGTTTCGTTTCTTGTGTTTCCTGGCTGACAGTTTATAAGGCAGGAAATTTAATAACACATAAAATATTCATTATTGTTGTTTTAGACAAACTTTTTGATATTTTTCCTAGCAAGAGACATTTATTATTGCTTATAAACCATTTTCATTTACTTATGTTTGCTAAATTACAGTAGTGAAATACATACTTTTATGAGTACAGTATCTGATTTGGCCTAAATCATACTTTTAGGGGAACTGGAGGAATATTTTGTAAATATTTAATATTTAAATATATTCTATAAAATAAAATTTTTATTTGTCATGATTTAAAGCAATACAAGAAATGAGTTTAAAATAATATTTTTGTTTTGTTTTGAGTCCCACAGACATATCGAAAAGTAATATTGCACCTGTTTTTCTGTATTGATTGCAGTCTTATCAGTAGGGTTCACAATCTGAAGCTATGTACACTAAAGTACTTTTAAAATTAACTGAAAACTTATTATCGAAACGAAATTGAAAATACCAGATTCTGGTTGTGTGTAGCATAGTGCGAAGAAAGCACATTATGACTGAAGAGCATATTTTTTCACCAATGAAAGTAGGAATACAATGACAACTCTTATCCACTCTTAGCGGTGTCTATGTCTGCATTATGCGGGTCTAGACTAATTATGTAGGCATGCATTATTAGAGTCCATATTCAACATCTAGGTCTGTGTCATGAGGGATCACATTTGTCTTCTAGGTCTCCATCGTAAAGGTCCACACTTACTAAATCACTTATATCCACATAATAGCATACCATAATTTTTCATTACCTACCAGTTACAATCAATAAGAGTGAAACAGGCACAATCGGAAATGTGAACAAAATATTCAGGCATTTTGTACAAATATCTGAAGCCAATCTTCCCTAAATGATTGGCTTCAAATTCAGACCTTCAGGCGTTCAGAAAGGTGGCTCACAGTCGCTGCTGTATTCCTAGTAATGTGGTTTTCAGATAAAAATATGCTTTGATTTTGTTAAAATGCATTTTGGCAATATAGACTGAAGTAGTTTGTGAATATCATATGAATTCAGAATACCAGTAAAATAATGCCAGAAAAGTAATTACAGTTTTGTGTAAATGGTGTCATACTTGACTGACCAAAGTTACAGAATGTAGTCTGGTGTGTAATGGTTACCCCGGACTTCGTTTGTGCAAAGGATATCCACTTTTAGTGTTTTTCTGGTTACTACACACAACCTATTCGAGAAGTGATCTGATGATGGTTCGAATTGAGAATAGTCAGTAATACTTGACAGATAGTGAATTTGCAGCGAAAACGTTTCATATCTAAAAATAATAGGTCTGAAAGATACGCCTAAAATGTAAAAAAGACAAATAAAATGTCATATTTTGACCTGAAGTGAATACACATAATATTGATATTCGTCTTTTGATGCCCAGATAAAACAGGTAAGAACTTTTCATTAACTTCCTTAAGGCGACAATGATGTGCAAGGCTAAACTGCTACATAGCATAGTACAGGAGTTGGGCTGTGTTCATAGCCTGTGGTTGTTCCGCGGCAGATGAATCGCGGCCGTTTGGCAGTGTGCTGTTTCTCATAAGGCAGCGTGGGACCTGTTTATAGGTGCAGCTGTGGTAGGGGCCCACTTTGCACTTTCGCTATGGCGTTAAATTACCAACGGCTGCATTTCCAAAATGTCGCGGTTATGTGGTACTGCAGCAGCATCTGCTTACATGGCGGCTTATGGGGTTATTTGGTGCACACAACGGAACCACGCGCCTTTTGTCGGTGCGCCCTTTGTTGCCCCGACAGGTAGAAAAAGGCTCCTCAAGGTCACTGCAGCTGAACCACCTGCTGTGTGAGAGGCGGTTCCTCCACAAAATCATAGTAGTTCCTCAGCAGTGGAGGAACCGCTGTCTATAAACGCAGCCTAAAACGGGCAGGCAAGTCAGTTTCCCATAGTTTGCTTGGGTTGGGTTCAGCTTGGCTTGGCCATCAGTGAAGCAGCCTGCCCATTCTGTTGACAATGCGTGGCAACTTGCCTGCCTGGCCTCCAAGCTTGGGCAAACTAGAAGCGAGAAATTGACACCTCTGTCCAAGATATATCATCTGTTGAATTCTAGGTATTGTGGTTAGATTCCAGGCTTAGCTGGATACCTCATATCAATGATATTATTACTAACTGTTATCCAATTGTGAACATCATTCAGTCATTAACAATATTCTGGTGGGGTGTGAACCCCAATGTTTCATTGACCATATACACAGTATTAATTAGAAGTAGGATCGAGTATGGTTGCATGTTATCTGGCAATGGTAACATCAGCTACATCTGTAACAGGATACATTACAATATATTTGAATTTTGACACATCTTGGGGCAATGAGATCAACTACTACCAATCGTCTTGTGGCAGCCACGCCAAGAAATGGGCGAGCGGCAGACACAATTACAGTCACATTTTGTCACTCCTGTCATGACTGCCAATAATGAACAATAGCTGTAAGAGGCGAAAATACATGCCCACTTCACTCTCTTAGTACAGTCGTTGGAAATGCCTCTTCATTCGTCAATAACGAATCACCCAGTAATTGAGAAATGTGAAATTCTGCAGGCTCTATTGGACAACAAAATACTACATCGTCATCTGATGCTGAAAGATTTGAACAAAAGTATTATCTAACAAGATGACTACCTCAGTTTGAATGGCCATTGTGCCCAAGTATGGTAGTTGGCCCAGTGCAGTACTTGAAGCTTAGCTCTTACACTGGTAGCAGTCTTAATTTCAAAATGTTCAAATGTTTGTAAATCTATTGGATCAAACTGCATGGTCATCAGTCCATAGCTTACAAACTACTTAAGTTAAATTAACCTAAGGACAACACACCCACCCATGCCCCAGGGAGGACTCGAACCTCCGATGGCGAGCAACCGCACGCTCTGCAGTGAAGCGCCTTAGACCGCTCGGCTACACCACCATGGCTGTCTTAATTTGATAACTGATTAATATCTCTGTTAGAAATGAAGTGAAGCACTACATATTTACACTGATGGTTCATCTACTCCATCAGAAGGTAATGACTGATGTGCTGTCCTTTGTCCATGAACAGATAATTTTGAGCAATATTAGCTTCTATCGTTGGCCTATTCTTTTAGTGTGGAAGAAATAATGATCTTGATGGCTTTCAAGTACCGCTAAACCCAGTACCATGAACGTATTTTGATTGTGGCTGATTCACAAAGCGTATTGAGTGCCATAGAGAGCTGGAATTGGGGTAAAACAGCAATCGGCCAGTTTTTGACATAGCACTGGGAACAACAGAATGCTCTCTAAGAAATAAGTACAGTATGTGTATTTACTTTGGGTTAAAGCACACATAGGTATTTTAATAATGGAATTATAGACCAGTTAGCCAAAGAAGTTGCTAAATTCGGAGTTTATTTAAATCTGTATATAAATAAGGATGTAACTTGATGAAGCAATATCATTAAATAACGTTTTAAGTGAAAACTTCAACTCTGGTAAAGAAGAAAAACTTAGCTGTTTATGAAGTTATTGTTTCTGTAAGAGGGGAAAATGTAATGGATGAGGTAAACATGCTCAGTTTATTCCCTTACAAATATTGTTTGATGTGTTTGTATGTACACTTCTGGAAAAAAATAGTACACATGGAAAGCCACCACTGAATTTGATCTATTGGTGACAGATACCACCTGGGATATAGTTGATCTACTGATGATGTTTTCGACATCATATGTCAACAAATAGTATAGTTCCATAGCTGCCAAAACACCATCTATGTGTGCCTTTTAATAGGGAATATTTATGGCTATATCGCTCAGCGCATTATCAATGTGTGAAGCAAATAGGTGCCATGCCACAGATATGCACTCCTGCTTCCTACATCCAACTGAAAGACTTTGAAAGGAGTCAAACAGTAGCCTACTGAGTGGTAGGATGGTCCTTTTCGAGAATTACAACACTCATTGGACCTGCCAATAATGTCGTATTGTGATGGCAACAGTGGAAGAGTGTACAGCTATCTAGCATAGATAGAGCGTTTCTGATCCCAGAAGTGTCAACATGAACCATTTCCAACTGCTTACCAACAGTGGGACTATGAGCAAGCACACCTGTAGCCCATCTTGCACTCACACAATAGCACTGACGTGCACATCTCGAATGATGGTACCATAGCAGAGGATCATTTGGAAGATGGAATCAAGGAGTGAGTCTACAGTGATGACAGCAGATTTTACCTGCATGCAAGTGATGGTCGTTTGCACATACGATTTAGACATATCGAGTGCTGTCTCATATTGTGCTTATGTCTGGGATGCAGTAATATACAACTCTTGTTGACCTTTGATGTTTGTGAAGAGAAAGTTGACCAGCGCCTAGTATGTTCAGAATATTGTAAGACCTGTTCTCTCGCCATTCTTGCAACTGCAAGGTGATGTGCTGTTCCAGCAGTATAATGCCCACCCACATATTGTGTATGAAACTCAATATGCTCTCCAAGATATGCTGCAACTTTCCTGGCTAGCACAATCTCTGGACTTCTTTCCAATCGGGTCCTTGTGCAACACATTGGGATGACAATTGACAGATGCTACTCATCAACCGACAATAATTGCTCAACTATGTGAAAAGGTAGTGCAGGCTTCGAATAATGTGTCCCAAGCTAGTATTCGCCATCTGTATGATCCAATGACTATCAGAATCAGCACTTGCATTGCCACCCATGCCGGCTGCACCACTTACTAATATTTGGGTTTTAGAATCGATCAACACCATGTACCTCATTACTGCTTATGCTTTTGATTGATCTTAATGTAATTATTTCATGTGCTCCAAATGCACTGTGTCATCAACAAATCATGATTAAATTGGTAAACTCTAAGAGGATATAGTAATTTACCAACAGTACAGACATTTTCATTTGCAAATACATGTCAATGTTTTTGAGATTTGTTTCAATTCTCAACACTTTACCACACTAAGTTGATAAAAATACACATTATATAGTTGGCTTTGACATAAATAAAACTTAGCATTGTTATTTCCTCTATTCTGATACTATACTATGACTTTTCACATGGATGGTAACATAACTTCACTTTCAACATTTGGTATTGGGCTAAAAGAATTGACATGATACACAGTGTGAATACAACTTGATGAGCAGGTTAATAACTGTGGAATTCTAGGCTGTATATTTTGCAGTAAAATCACCAACAAGGAAAATTTACATGACGTCCGGAACATCAAGAATTGTTCCGGTTGCTGGTAAACAGAAACGAAAATCAGCAATCCCTGTGTCTCTTCAGCTGCCACAGCTGTTGTTTTCAGAGGTCTGAGTGCTGGAACAGGTGCTTCATAGTGTTGCCAGTAGTTCCGAACATATGTTGCACTGCCACTGCCAGCTGTAAGTTTATCATTGCAGTAGCAGGTATAATTGGCTGCAGTGGCGTATGAGCCTGGCTTCACATTGATCTCTGAAAGGACTTCCGAAATCCCTTCAAATATGAGAAGATTTTTTTCAGCACCAACGTCACTATTATTAAAGAAACCAGTACTGTAAATTTGGTCAACTGTGGTGTGTGTCTTTGAATGGTATTGCTTTTATCATGGCGCTAACTGTGGCGGCAACGACTTTGGGAGGATCTGGATCACTTTGTTAATCTCTTCCAAAGCCTTCATTCAGCAGGGCAGTGATGCTATGGAGGTTGTCAGTGATTGGTTGAGCCAGCCGGAACTGTGTCCAGATGCTGCTCTCATCGCAGTCGGCCTGGTCTCAATGCACTTCCTCGTTGCCAGCTGCCTAGCACCACGTCCATGTACAACACCCAGAGACAAGAGAGAAATCCGCGGTGCTCTCGTGTGATGTAACACAGAGTAGGCCAAGATCACATAGCTGACTGGCTGACCACAGGGACACAGTCCACTGTAGTGCTCAGCCACTCAGCTATACCAACTCAGCCTGCTCTGCGTGACGTCACACAAGAGTGCCACGGCCTTTTCTCTAGATGGAGTTGGTATGACACTCCAGCCCGATTGACGACGCTCGTCTCTCCATGAGCGGTGAGTTCCTTGTCTTCTGTATTGCTGAATCCGTCGAAACTATGGTTCAGGGGGCGCTGTGAGTAGCAGGCTTCTTGGATATCAGCGGCAGAGGTCCTCTCATGAGTCTGTTTGCGTCTTTTAAGCGCTGATAGGCCCTATAATTCACACGATGAGGTTTGCCACAGCTAACACATTTGGTATTTTATCATTGCCTGCGACACATCTAACATATATAGGCATGGTACAATATCTCGCAATGTGGGTGAAGTCTTGGCAGCGAAAATAATGTGTTTGACCTTGCTTTCTCTTAACTTCTCAACAGAGATACCAGCCATATCTCCGAATCTATTGCGTTGAAATATCATTCTGTTGTCAAGTGTGTTGGTGATAATAACAACTTATAGGGGTGAAATCTGAGTTCCTGGAATCTTTTATCTGTCAACGAATGTGGCGTCAAAACTAAGTACAGCAAGATCTTCCTTGGTGTGTTCATTGTTCACAGACATCAGAACGCCTCTAACCAGAGGTGCCCACAGGGGGTGATTATGACGCAAACTGCGTCACTGAAAACTCTGGGGGGGAGGGGTGAAAAGTAATACTTTTGGCCAGCCTGAAAGGGGGGGGGGGCTTTATAAAACATTTTACAAAACGTGAAATAAAAGGTATTTAATTTCTATATTAAATTGCAAAACCATATTTATTAGGTCATAAGCTAGGAATCCAAATATTTTGGGAGCGAGGTTGGTCGTAGTTTGGGGTGAGGGTGGAGTCATTGACCAAGTGGGGGTGGTAAAACCTCTGCCTCTGACGATTGTCTTCAGGATCCATGGTCGTACAGTAGGGAACTGATAGCATGAATACTATTTGTGCCAACAATTTCCATCACCTTGACATTATATCTTGTAGTAGTAAGCTACAACTTCAGTTTGTCGCCTAAAGTTTACTTTGAAGTGAAGTGATTGATGCAGTTCGTCTTTAGCCAGTCATATAGCTTTTTGTAGGTATCAATATACTACAGAATTATTGGTGGTAGCTTTACACTGTTCCCCTTCTGCTTGTTGCTGTCTTGAATTGGTATCGTCCTATGTTCCATCTGTATCTGGATGGCAATATGTGTTCTTCATTTCAGTTACCTCCAGCTGTGAGGCTGGTCATGCTTTGCTAACTATCATCTTTGGCACTTGATGAATCCACTATCTCAAGTGACGTAGGGATACCGAGCATCACTTGATGTTGCTGCTGAAGGTTCTTCCGACCAGTGATACCAGAAATCAATTCTGAATCACGTTCTTCTCTAGCTAAAACTGAACTGCAATCCATAACATCTGACGGCAAGAGATATAGACACAGGTGCAGTATCAGCACTTAAGAAAGGTCTCAATTTTGCACCTTTGCCGTGGGACGTTCCTGTCTGTGATATAATAAGTGGCATTGAACAAGCTATCCACAAGCTTCCCAGTGAAACTTCGGACGAAATATGACTTTAAATGTGTTGTATTCTGACGAAATCTAACCCACCAATACCCAACATCACCAGGGATGAACGCAATGGCCTCGCACAATACGCAATGATGAGTGTATTATGGTCCTTCCTGCTGACAAGGGGAACGCCGCTGTCATTATGGAGTACTAGGACTACAATACGAAGATCTGGACACTACTAGACGAGGATACTTACCGGAAGCTCCTACAACATCAAGAATAATATGGAAGACATCTGAACTTGTTAAAAACTCGTCGTTGGAAGACAGTGTGGTCAAGAATTTTCTTCCCCAGGCATTTAGACCACCTACTGCATATGGTTTACTGAAGATCCACAAAGATAGAACTCCCTTCAACTCATTGTGTCTACAATCAATTCACCGGCATACAAGCTCGTGAAGTACTTGGCCAATCTCCTCTCTCCACATGTGGGTCACTGTGAACGCCAGATAAAAACCCAGCCGATTTTATCATCCGGATCAACCATCTCAGTGAAAGTGACATTATGGTCAGTTTCGATGTATGTCGCTCTTTACTAATGTGCCTATTAAGAACTCCATGGGCCTTGTATCCCAACTCTGTCAGTGACGTTCTCGAGCTGTTTAAGCACACTCTTACGTCTTCCTATTTTCTGTACGACGGCCAGTATTACGATCAGACTGACGGTGTTACGATGGGAAGTCCGTTAGCTCCAGCTATTGCAAACCTCTTCATGGAGAATTTCGAGGATGTGGCCCTAGAAACGACATCATTAAAATCTCAGTGTTTCTTCTGGTACGTCGAAGACACGTTCGTCATTTGTCCTCAGGGGAAAGAGAAGCTTGGAGAGTTCTTGAGACATCTAAACAGCATTAACAATAACATCCAGTTCATCATGGAGGTAGAAAAAGACAACGCACTGCCCTTCCTCTATGTCCTTGTCCATCGGAAACTAAATGGATGGCTTGGTCACAGCGTCTACAGTAAACCTACTCACACAGATCTGTACTTACACGCAAACAGCCATCATAATTCAGCACAGTAGTGTACTGTACTACAAACATTGGTGCATCGTGAAAGAACAATATCAGATGCCAACAACCTGCTCTACGAATTGAACCAACTACACAAAGTCTTCAGGACTAATGGATACAGTCGCCATGAAATAAATGATGTGATTTAAGATAAAAATCACAGTAAGAACACGGACGAGGAACAGGAAAAGAAGCTTGCTTTCTTGCCATTCTGTGGCTCTGTGTCAGATAAAATAAGCCGCATGGTGAAAAGACACAAAATCAAATCGGTTTTCAGACCTTCGTCGAAAATTCGTCAGTTACTGAGGTCAGTTAAAGATGCAGCAGATCTCAGAACACCTGGAGTCTATAGGATACCTTGTGCACGTGCTCAATCTTACATTGGACAATCTGTGCGAACCATAGAACAATGCAGGATGGAACATGAGAGGTGTTATCGTCTACACTATCAAGAGAAGTCAGCTTTAGCAGAACATGCGTTAGAAAGCGGCCACCGACTCAAGTTTGATGATACCTCGGTCGCAGCTTGCACCAACGGTTTCTGGGATTGCATAATTAAAGAAGCAATAGAAACTGAAATCAGTGATAACTCTCTCAATAGAGACGGAGGCCTGCAGCTCAACACGGCATGGAATTCAGCGACTGTGAGGTTGAAGTGGGCACACCGGCCACTGAACCAAAATATTACCATATATGAAGGTGGCACAGACACCAGTGACATTACAGCCGGCAGCCAGCATATACAAGGCTGTACCAGCAGCCACCAGGCAGTCATACCACTTGACAATGGCCAAGGATTGCTTGGCCAAAAGCTCGTGGGATTTTAATCACTTGATGTGGTCGAAAATCAGAGAACTTTTCGTTCAATCCATAACGTCGTCCACATCTGTTCAACTGTTAACACGGTTGTCATACTCTCTTGGTCCTCCTCCAGACGCCTAGTTAGAGGCAGCAGCCTCAGCTAGGCACTCTGCATACTATGTTACCTACGACCAGGGCCGGATCTAGGACATTTGCCAAGGGGGGGAAGCTTAAATTTGCCGCCCCTTCTTTCCCCCCCCCCCCCCCCGTGTAAGAATCGACTTTTTGACGCTAATTGGGTTACATATTTCTAAATAAATGTCACAATCTCACAACATGAACTTATTTTATTGACTCAATTAAGATCAAAGGAAAACAGAATAATTTTAATACATACAAAAATATTACAAGATTACTCATCGTACAAGAATCAATTCAAAATTTCGCTTTTCGACCTTTTTTCGCTGCAAAACTGTTTTTGATATCTTCATAGTTTAGAGAAGCAGCTCGTTTGTGCTCTATGGATATTATACTCATATTTGTTAAGCACTCGTGCTCCTCAAGTGTATTTAATTAATTTCAGCTTGCTGAAACTTCAGACGACACAGAAACTACAATGGTAAGATATATTTTAACGCTGTAGTAAGGTTGGGATACCCCTCTACCAATTTATTTTTATAAATTAAACTTAATGTTGATGATGCAGTGGAATCTTGCAAGGCTCTGTCTACTGCCAGCGCATGTTGTCTGAAACTTTCAACTTCAAGTTCTTCCTCGCTAAGATCTTCTGCCAGTTCTGCTGTTTTGGCCTTCAAGTCCTCCACTTCCATTTCTCGAATTTGCACACCACACAGAAAACTAATTTTTGCACCAATTTTCTCAAGTGCGGTACCTGGTACTAAGCTCTGTCAATTATTCCTTATTTTTTTTCTGAGAATGTTGGATACTTCAACCTCACAAAGCTCATCAGCCATTTTCTTCTTTCTTCGAATCCTTTTTTCGGAGAATACCGTTGATACCTCATTATCTTCTGCTAGCACTTTGGCCTCAGAAATAGCTTCAGAGGTACAAGAATCCCGGGAAGTTTTGAGAAAGCCCAAAAGTCCTTGAATGTTTCGAACAGCTTTATCAATTGTAAAGTATTAACTTCGCAGAAAGTGATTAACATGAGCAATTTATTTTAATATTGCATACCAGAAGTTAAAGTAATGAATTTGAGTTTTCTCATATTTTTGAAAATAGATCTTGTCTCTGATTTTGTTTCTGATGTTGACAATTTATAAGTTTCAGTTTCTTCCAGGGCCTTCAAAACCTTATGAAAATGCTTGTAAACAGCTTCAACCGCATCTACTCTTGCAGATCTCCTAGTCTTGCTGAATGTCTGCTGAATTTGCTCCTACTACATTTAAAGAGTGAGTACCACAAGGTACGAAATAGGCCAGTTCATTCTTTTGAAGTATTCTTGACTGGACCCCTTTGTACTTTCCAGCCCTGTTTGCCCCATTGTCATGAGACTGCCCCCTGCAGTACTTAATGTTCAACCCATCTTATTACAATTTTTGCAGTATCTCTTGACTAAGGCCTTCTCCTGTTTTGTCTGTAACTGTAAAAAAGTCAGTAAAACTTTCCACAACCTCTGAGTCATTCTACTTGACACATCGAATTACTTGTGTCATCTGCGCATTGTGGCTGATATCTGGAGTGCAGTCAGACATCAGTGAAAAGTATTTAGCAGCTAAAATATCTTTAAATATATCTTGTTTTATTTTGTCAGCAATCAAGACACGGAACTCTTCTTGTATATTTTTGTAAAAATATCTAATCTGGCCTTTCTTGTGGCGTTCAATACGCAGGCGAAGGGGGAGACTATAGTATGATATGAGATCAGTTGTATTTAGAAATTTGCCGCTATGTGGATCAACAAAATCACCATTTTCTTTTGTTCCTTTAAAAGGACTTCCTTGCTTAGCTAGAAAAAGGACAGCATCAATAATACAGTGATATTCCTCCTCTTTTATCTGTTCTTGCTGCCCATTGTGCGATACTTATCAGGTGGGTTTGTCGGAGGACATCGAAAGAGTCGAAAGAAGGGCAGGTTGTTTTGTATTGTCGTGATACGGGGGAGACAGCGTCACGGAAATGATACAGGATTTGGGGAATCATTAGAACAAAGGCATTTATCGCTGCGACGTGGGCTACTTACGAAACTACAATCGTCAACATTTTTCTCCGAATGAGAAAACATATTGTTGCCTCCTGCTTACATAAGTGGAAAAGATCATCTGAATAAATACGTGAAATCAGAACTCGAACGGTGAGATTCAGATGTTCTTTCTTCCCGCGCGCTATTCGAGAATGGAATGGGAGATAAATAGTATAAAAATGGTCCGATGAACCCTCTGTCAGGCAGTTAAATGTGATTTACAGAGTATCCTGTGTAGATGCCTATCAATTCCACCGCTACCGAGAGAGGACTCTAGATCCTTAATGCTTTTGACTTTCAATAAGAAGTGTGAGCACCTGAAATATATATATATATATATATATATATATATATATATATATATATATATATATATATATATATTGGTACGTTATTCAAATTCACCTGGCCGGCCGCGGTGGCCGAGGTGACTGAGGCGCTCCAGTCACGGTCAGCACGGCCACTACGGTCGGGGGTTCGAATCCCCCTCGGGCATGGATATTTGTGCCGTCCTAGTTCGTAAGTAGTTCATAAGTAGTTTGTAAGTTTAGGGACTGATGACCTCGTAGTTAAGTCCCATAAGCTTAACAAACATTTGAACATTTGAACAAATTCACCTGTTCTACAAATATTACCTCGATATGAAATATGTATATCATTTATCTGAAAAAGGAAATCTATGCGAATTAATTAACATTGTGCATTTACTTATGCAATAACGCAAACATCTCCCTCATTCTGGCTAATATCTAGTAGATTTTTAAAGTTTGATTAGCTGAAGTACCTGTGACAGCGCAACACTGAAGTCAGCAACTAGGAATTTTAGTTTTATTAAATGATTTCGGTATTTCTTGCAGTCATTTTACTTTTAATAATTCTGTGTCAGTTAATGTCATTAAATTATACCAGAAAGATACATATACATTCTGTAAAAAAAAAAAAATGTCGGTCAAAATTTGCCGCCCTCTAAATTCTGCCGCCCGGGGCAACTGCCCCCTTTGCCCCCCCTCTAGATCCGGCCCTGCCTGCGACATCACTGAATCATTATCCACTTCATGCCAGTTCATTGTAAGTGGGGAGGTGGATGAGACAACACCACCTAAAGGACAAGGCTTCACAACAGGCCACGACACGTCACACCGAGAGGCTGCGAACGAAAACTGACTGGCCGGCCGCTACAAGGCAGTGAGCAGTGCCCAGCGGCCAGCCAGTCACCTAGCTGTCGGGGCCTCTCAGTGTGGCATGGCACGACCTGTTGAGAGGCGTTTCTTCTAAGCTGTGTAGGATGCGGCCACCTAAGACATAAGTGCTAATACACGGCGATCCGACTCAACCTTTGCAATACTAGCATATCCACCAAGTGAGATGGTACGACGGTAAGACACTGGATTCACATTCGGGAGGACAGTGGTTCAAATCAACCTCTGGCCATCCAGATTTATGTTCCCCCATTTGCTCATGTTTTGAACTGAATAAATAACTGATTGGCAGTAAAACTTTATCCTACCTATAAATATTAGTTAACGAATACCTTCCCTTTTTTATTTAATGTTGTTTTTCACCAGTGCTGAGAACTAATCCAGATGCATATTATCATATTTTTAATTCCATAGATGTTCTCACAGCCACCTTCGTGAAATGGTTTATTGGGGTGGCTTGTATATTAATGATTGTGTGTAATTCTCGTGAGCTACGACATATGTTGGCCACCGTCTCTTGTCTTCCTGCTGCTAAAGTAAAGTTTGAGTCAGTTCTAAATTCTGGGTCAGGGAACAAGATTCTGTTACAGGAAGTAGTCAGTAGTTCATGTGAATCCTTTAGCTGGTTTTACGGCCAGAGTTATATGTCTAAAGTGAGCTTTTTAATTGGCTTCTCTCAGATAGAATTAATTTTACAATTAACGATGGTCTTTAAAACTTATTAAAGTATTTTTGACAAACCTGAATATAGATCTCATTGCTTCTTGTTTCACCTGTACCAATTTAAAATGTATTCTTGGGTACCTGCCTAATCACATTGCTGCATTGGAGTGGGCAAGGGCTCTTACGCACTTGCTGCAGAGTGTGCGGTTCCTCACTGTCGGAGGTTCGAGTCCTCCCTCACGCATATGTGTGTGTGTGTGTGTGTGTGTTTTGTCCTTAGGTTAGTTTAAGTAGTTTGTAAGCCTGTGGACTGATAACCGCAGTAGTTAAGTACCATAGATTTACAAGTATTTCAATATTTGAACCTAACTACATCTTTTAAAATCAAGACACATTCATAAAAAAGCAAAGTATATGAGGCATGGTAGAATATACACTGATCAAGACAATTAGGGGATCAGGTGAGATATCATACACAATATACATATGGTAACGTATTTTGTTCAGATATTGTTTACAATTGTGATTTGTGTGTGATACAGTATGATACTTTGCAGTCTCAACTCTTTACTTGAGGTTTACATGGCATTTACTTAGAGCGAAGCTCCTTGGGACTACCATAACAGTGAAAAAGTCATTCTCGTCGCCTCGTAATGTAGTGTGCGTTCACCTCGAACGGCCAGTACTGCTGCACACCTGCATGGTGTGGACAATACGAGTTCATCAAACAGCTCTTGAGGGATATCTGGGCATTCATACATGAGTGCAACTGTTGTGGGAGGTGCTGGTCTGGCTGCAGTGCCTCTGCCAAGTTCATCCCAGACATGCTAAACTGGGTTTATGTCAGGTAAACTAGTTGACCACTCCATTCATTCAGTTCCCTCGGGTTCAAACATGTTGTCCACTCCACAGAACCGACAGAAAGACGTAGAACTATTTTAGTTCATTCTGTGGGGACGAGTGTTATCTTCCACCAGGAGGAACTCATCTCCTATGGCTCCAGCGTAGGACACAACCAAACACTGAAAGTTCTCTTCTCTATACCACTGAGCAGTCGAAGCGCCATTCTGAAGGACGTACGTCTACCAATGCTGACTCCTGCCCTCTCCTCGTGCCACATCTCCAAAGGCGATTTCACACTGTGTTGTTATCGCGCGTCCTGTTGCTGCCTGGAGGCTGTGTTGCAGCTGAGCTGCATTCAGCCACCTGTCTCGATGGGCTGATAACCGGAAATAACGGTCATCTCTTGCTGGTGTTACCCCTGGACGACCTTGGGATTGCCATCTTTCAGACTGTTGTCTGAAATCGCGTCCAGATCCTGGAAATTACACCTTGGGATACTCCACAGACATGTATGTCTGTGGGACACTCCAATAGCTGTAGCTACCTCCCTCTGTGTCTGTCCCACTTCCAACCTTCCTATGGCTCTCCGTGTCATTTCCTTAGGTAAGTCACACTGCTGTTGCATTGCACTCCCTGCTCACTACGCTGTCTGAACCCAACCGCTTATGTAATTCATTTGGTAAACACAAGTCTATACCAACCCCTCTGCAGCAGCTTTCTATTATTACCACTATCTGGGTTGCTGTTATATTGTTGTCTCCACTTCACAGAATCGACAGAAAGACGTATAACTATTTTAGTTCATTCTGCCGATGACAATACTTCAGAACCTTGATATCTCAACTACTCCCCTGAAGTTTGTAAAGTAGGAGGCGAGGTACTGGCGGAAGTAAAGTTGTGAGGCGGCATCGTGAGTCGTGTCGGGATAGCTCAGTCGGTAGAGTGCTTGCCCGCGAAAGGCAAAGGTCCCAGTTTCGAGTCCCGGTTCCGGCACACAATTTTAATCTGCCAGGAAGTTTCACTCCCCTAATTGTTTTGACCAGTGAAGAAGTCATAGGATCTCATGCCATTCACAGCCATGTGGTGAAACTGTTTGCAGTCACCAGCCCAGAAGGTATTGACTCAAACCATAAAGTTCTGACGCATGACAAAATGGCTCGCAGTCACCAACACACCAAGCATTGGCCCAAGCCAGAAGCTTCTGATACATGACAAAGCAATAGGTGGTCACCCCTCTAAGAAGCATTGCCATAAGGTGGAAGGTTTCAACGTCCTACTAAATGGTGAAAACCGCAGATTTTACCAGCGGAGTGGAGCACTGAAGGCCATCGAACCAACTTCGTGTCATGGAGTATGGTGATCAGCGGCAGGTAGCACGCTGCAACGTCTGGACAACTGCCAACACCAAATAACGTACCCTGGACTGTTCCGGCATCGCCAGCCGATTATCATGCCGCAACCGTAGGCCACAAAGCAACGGTGTCCGAGCGAGACAGCCGACATTACGTCACATGGTGTTATAAAAAGGTCCAGAACGATTATCATATGCTCTACTGTTTAATTTGCTATAGGGCCAACCATTATCAAAGGTCTGTTTTGTCATTTATGGAATGTTATTAACTGATGCTAAATTGACATTAACCTTTTCTAATCAGCTAATCATAGCATATAAATGGTACAATGTAGGTCTTAATAGACATAGTTAAATACGTGAAGGAGAGTTCCGTTATACATCAGCCAACATTTGCTTCATGTTAACTTTCGGAGCGAAACAGGAAGTTTTGACTTTTATTGTGCTACCTTCCTGCAGACATTCGGTATTTTCAAGAAACACACAATAACATCCACAATACAGAAATCACGACATAGATTAATAAATACCTTTGAATAAAACATATGGGACGTGTGTATAACGATATTTATCTATGGCGAAATTAAAGATGCTTAAATTGTATGTCATCAGCTGTTATTACATTCTTCCACGTTTCTATTGAAGTTTTTTTAACCCTTTGGAATTTACCTGTATCTGGGTGTCATTAAGTTACCGGCTTGAAGTTAGCTTCGGATTCGTTTCCAAGAAAACCATGCGGGCGGTATAACTCCTAGGCGCAGCGAGAAAAGTGAGAGTAGTGCCAAAGCCCACGCCAAAAACAGACTACACGCTCAACAAAAAAGCGATGCGCATTATTTTAGTTAAACACAGCTTACAGAATTTCAATATCCTATTACCTGAACTACGTCCACGAATCAGTAAAATACGAATTCAAAATAAACAATAAACTATTCACCAGTATTCGAAAAAATCATATATAAATTAACGATTAACGGACACGTGCCCAGCTCTAATACATAAGTATTACGTTGTTTGTTTTATACGTATGAAAATTAAAGTAAATGAATTAGGTAAGAGTCATAAACAGGGTGTTTCTAAATGATAGCAACAAGACTCATGATGTGGTAGAGGACGGCTTGAAGAACAAAATGAGGTAGGGAACCCGTGTCCGGAAACGTCACCCAACGGCGCTACTGAGCGTCAAAATTATAGGTCCTGGCGCCCACAGACTGTGGGCAGTTCTGTAATATGTGCTTTTTGATATTCGGGGTTTGCGAGTGATTGCAACGATCGCCGGTGGAGAAGATGGAGCTAGCAGCTGTATGGGCAGGCCCTGTTTCCTATGAATGCAATGCTGGCTGATGGTGATGGCTGATGGTGACGTACTTGGGCTTCTCTCCATGGTTTATTGCCTCTCAAAACCTCCAACACAATATCAGCCGTTGTACACTATAGCATAGTATAGTGGATGCAACTGACAGAGAATGACAATGGTACTATGTTGTGTTTTGTAGACTAACGTCGTCTTGTGCAGCAGCCATCACCATCTACGCTGCTGGAGTGTACAGCGATTGGCCACATGATATGAATAACGGTAGATATTTTGTGATGTCGACGCTTTTATTGTATGTAACGGATGGGTATCATAAATGCAAGGCAATGAAGAGGAGCAATACGTGTAGACACCGACAGTCATTACACACCAGGGACCTAGCGGCAGGCAGATTGTTCCTCAAGCCATCCTCTACCACCCCACCCCACGAAACACCCTGTATATCTGTAGACGTCACAGGCAGGAACTAAAAAAATTTTTTGTAATTTTTTTCTGCTGAACTCACACCATTTCACATAGATCTTTATGTAGCAACGCCTTTAAGGTTGCACTCCGTTCGATTGCGATTCCTGCCTTTTATTTTACTTTATATCTGTAATTGTTGACTTATCATCATTGTACTTATTAGGTAATTTAGTTAGCAGTTTCACCTTGCTCAAATCTTTTATTGTTTTCGTATTTATCTTTCACAAAAAGGACAACACGTTTACGTTAACCTCTTCAGTCCTGGTCATAAAACAGGGAAGAAAAATGGTTTCATCTTGCATACACTCAAGCAGTGTTTGGTGCGATTTAGTGGTAGGAAATGAAACTACGCAAGGTTCACTAACATGTGCTACAGGTCCTCAGTTGATGAAAATTGTTTACTAGTTTTATGAGTTGATTATGAAGTGAAACTCGTAGTAGACATGTGTGTACGCAGGCACTAAAGAGGTTAAGGCAATTTATAGCCGGCCGCGGTGGCCGAGGTGAATGAGGCGCTTCAGTCACGGTCAGCACGGCCACTACGGTCGGGGGTTCGAATCCCCCCTCGGGTATGGATATTTGTGCCGTCTTTAGTCTTAGCTAGTTCATAAGTAGTTTGTAAGCTTAGGGACTGATGACCCCGTAGTTAAGTCCCATAAGTTGTACAAACATTTGAACATTTTTTGCAATTTATACCTCAATTTTATTTTGAGCGGCCAAATTGACAGAAATGACCGAAACAACACAAGGATGGGGCCCCTCCACGCCCACACCAACGTGGTGACCATCACAAAAGTTCTACTGTCACCTCCGTATTTGGTTAGTTTGCTAAGGTGGATCACGGGATGTGGGAACCGCGATGTTATCCGTACGTGTGGGCACGATCACCCATTAATACGGTGCATCTGGAGATAGTATTGGTCAAAAGGTATACGAAGGGTAAAGGTATGTAAGGGCAGAGGAAAAAAAGTGCCAAGGCAAGAGCCAAGGGAAAAAAACCTCTGCGACAGTGGGGTAGGTTTTAAGGGCAGTAGCGGTATGCTATCTGCGACAGATCATGCAAGGTTTGGTAATGTTAGTAGAGGGTATATCTCAGTACCATTAACTTTGCTAGGTTTGTCATAAAGAATCAGTCCGGTCGATGCGAGGTTCTGCTGCAGCTGGGCTCCTGTGAAGTCTCCTGGGGCGGCTGCGGCAGAATACCTGTGAACATAGCCAACTTTGTCATGATAGTTAGACAGTTCGGTCATAGAACTGGCTAAATATGTGGGACTGTGTAGGTTTGTTTGTGTTCAGTGCGCTGAATATGGTTTCCCTGCCCTGCCTGTTGGTCGGCTGTGAGCTCAGCTGGCATTGCCAGTCAGTTTGCTGTTCTGCAGGGTTTCGCCATATTCATCGTGTTTGCGAGTTGGTGGTACCTATGACCGTAGGTGGTTAGTCTGTAAGGAGAAGTGTTTTGGGTCGTTTATGTTTCCACCAATGGTTGTGATCGTAGTCCCCCAAGCGTAGAATGAAGGGATTGTTCGAGTGTCTCGAGTTTTTGTACAGTCGTGTGGCGAAATCAAATGTTTGTATAGCTTAAGGGACTTAACTACGGGGTCATCAGTCCCTAAACTTACAAACTACTTATGAACTAACTAAGACTAAGAACGGCACAAATATCCATGCCCAAGGGGGGGGGGGGGGGATTCGAACCCCCGACAGCATTTGACATGAATTAAACGGCGGCATTTCCGGCATCACGGTTTGGCGATCATCTGCCAGTAAACCACAGTACGGACATCTACAGAGCACATCTAGAGACATCTCTAACAGCTTCTGTTGCCAAAACTTTCTTATATCAGATGGATTTACGCTTTCAGTTAGAGGCTTTCCTACAGCCAGGTTATTCAAATAGGAAATAACAAATAATCCACAGCTCGAACAATATGTTTGCTCTGAATGTTCCACCTTTACTAACTTAAAGTCTCGTCGGCCGCGGTGGCCGAGGTGACTGAGGCGCTCCAGTCACGGTCAGCTCGGCCACTACGGTCGGGGGTTCGAATCCCCCCTCGGGCATGGATATTTGTGCCGTCCTAGTTCGTAAGTAATTCATAAGTAGGTTGTAAGTTTAGGGACTGATGACCCCGTAGTTAAGTCCCATAAGCTTAACAAACATTTGGACATTTTCTTAAAGTCTCTGCAGGTCAGTTTGTCAAACACAGACAAGTAATTCCACGACCTACAAAAGTTTGCTGTCGCGAAGAATCCAAATACATTGCTTCTTTTTTCTTCATGTTTACTACAAACAAACACCAGTGATTGCTATTTGCATGTACTGGAATGAAAATCCTTTCAAACTCATTCAAATTCTTCCGATATATAAGGTTGTTCCTACAATTTCTTCCTTTCCAAATGCTGTTAGCTATCTGAGAGTTAATGCAGAAATCTTTCTCATGGCCCTGAAAAATAATTCCTGCACAACAATCTATAACAACATTTGTCAGGCAGTTGTTATCGAAGAGGGATTTATAATCCTCACTTCTCAAGAACTGTTCTTTTTCTGGATCAACCGTGTCACGGAAAATAGCAACAACAAAATCCACATTACATCTTTTTTCATAGTGGCTTGGATACTTGAGCAAGCCGTTCTTTAAACAAGGCTCCACACAGTCAGAAACGTTATTACGTCCAGGAACGTTGTTACTTCCTGTGTGTTTCATTTCTTTCAAGCCGTTAACAGAAGACTGAACGGCTGCAACATCAAAATTGATCAATGGAAATTCCAGACCACAAGGGCACATATGGCATATATCTCCTGAAAATATGCATAACGAAATCTTCGTCATGCAACGGATTCCGGGGAGTATCACTATCCAGCAACATCCGTTCTCGTATATTTTCTACTTTCGTTTTAAAAAGCCGGTAAAAACCTACTCCGTTCGTATAACGTTGATGCTGGCACATGCTCATCAGACTCGTTTTCGGAATCATCTGTGGAGTACAACTCATGGTCATTCATATGAAACTGATGTAAGACATCCAATGATTCCTGCACAGCCGGCCACGGTGGCCGAGGGGACTGAGGCGCTCCAGTCACGGTCTGCGCGGCCATTACGGTCGGGGGTTCGAATCCCCCCTCGGGCATGGATATTTGTGCTGTCCTTAGTGTTAGCTAGTTCGTAAGCAGTTTGTAAGTTTAGGGACTGATGACCCCGTAGTTAAGTCCCATAAGCTAAACAAAAATTCCTGCACACATGACGTCATCGCACTGTTCATCAAGACAGTGAGGAAATGGTGAAAAATACAGAGCAGTTCTTCCCACTTCTTTGAAGAAACCATTGTAGCCATACCCACCATAATAAACTTCTTGATGCACTTTCGAAGCCCTCGTTTCTTGAGGTGTACAGATATAAACTTCATTAAATGCGCACAGCAAACATGTAGAGTAGCTGAACACTGGTCCTTAAAAGAGGCAGTACCGGATACAATGTCAGCGTACAGCATATCCAAGTACACCTCCAAATTCACACCACAATTTTTTTTCCAGAATAGCGTGTATACTAGCCCAACACCAGTCCACTACGACTCTAGACACGGGTGGTCATTTGATGCCTCATTTAACACACTGATGTTTAAAGCAACCAAACAAAGATGCAATTGAATTGGCATCATGCATAGCATTTACCATTTCCAGCACAGGTATAATTCTGTTATAAATGTTTACTATTCCCGCATAGTAATAAACTCTGCTTTCCTTTTCTCCTGGAAAACTGCTTTTCTCCTGCGAACTACGCATCCCGTGGCATCGAAGTATAAAGTTTTATGCTTTATTGTCTTTAACAAAGCAATCTGTTCAAAGGTAAACATAAACACTTGAAGCGGCACAGATACACGCTGAATTTACTTGTCCTCTGTATTTTTATTCAAGTATCGTAGTACCATATCCAGGTAATCATTTTTATCAAAATCACCATCGCAAAAAGCTTCCGATCTGGTTTTCTGCAATACATATAATTTCCTAATATCTCGCATATTACCATTCAAAGCAAGATTTTCGTCGCAGAGGTAATTTAATTTAAGATACAACTGCCTTGGAGCGACATCTCTAAGAACACTTTTCATCCTTGCTCTTTCGGCACCTCTGAGAGCATAGAATTGTTTATCCTGATTTGTATGATTTCCGATTTCATCAGCTGTTGTCACATGAACAAGGGCAACTCCACTGTCAAGAACGCAGCCAAACTTGAAAGTAGCGCAGTTGCTGTATTTGCATTTACCATAGCAAACAAAATTGAAATACGGTTTGTATTGTGCCTTCCTTTTGTGCAGTCCTTTGAAGCATATGACACAAGGTAGCTTCATCTCAATAAGCTTCAGTCTAAGAGCCATCCAGAACTGCTCTTTATCAATGCCTGTACTTGTAAGACCACTGGTAACTAAATCTAAATCAACAAGGCATACTTTATTATTAAATGGCGTTGACTTATTCAGACTAGGCACTTCCGTAATAAACACTGCATTTATTTCTTGAGGCGCTGACTGGTTATTCAGACCAGTCACTTCCATACAAGACGTAGCATCTACGTCTATTACTGGTAGGTGACCTTTCACCTTTTGACGTATGCCATCTATTGTGTCCCAGCCTCGTCGCCGCTTTTGTGTCTCGTTTCCGTCGTAGGTGTCGGTGGCCGAGTAGAAAGACCGACACAGGAATAAAGGATGCACGCTTGTGCAGGTAGGAGGTGACCAGCCAGTGGGACAGCAGAAACTAGAAACACTAGAGTAAATTAGAACGAGATCTATATTTCTTAGAGACTTTGTAATACTTGACTTTTACATAGCTCAGTACTGCAGAATGCTGATACATAGTTGAGCTAGAGGCCTGCCTAGTGCCTGTCCGATAGCCAAGTCTTCTCTGGTGCCTATCTGATCTGCAAGTGTTAACTGGTTCCTATCTCAGTCCCAAGTGAACGATGTCATTCAGTGGTGGCCACTGGCCACGAGCGGAGTTGTCGCAGAGGGCGCTCGTGGCTGACATCGTAAGAACGCCGCGCCTTGCGTGCATGGCGGCGCGCGGCGAAAGTAGGTGGCGCGCACTTTAGACTTGTGCGACACCACACCATCCATATCTTCCGCCCACCATTTATGAAGACGACGCACAACTACTCTTCGAGCTGAATCCCTCGCAATACTGGCGACTTCTTCGAAGATAGAGAGCGCGCCACACACATCGAAGTCGACGTCTTCATATCTCAAGCCTCGTCTGTCAATCACCTGCGCGATACGAAACGCAGCATACCCAATGTCAGAAAATCCTTTAAACTGAATTACGCGTTGTAGTAGCACAGTATAACACTACCAACAGTCACTGGAAAAACGATAAAACAGGAAGCAAACAAACAGCACTAACAGCGGCCGCACACAGGTCGAGGCGCTGTGTGGAAAGTGAGGCCGCTTGTTCACTTCCAGGTAGCCGACTCCCCGCTCCGGGAATTTAGGGATTGCGACACTTATGAGGATCGACATTTGTGATTTGTGAGGAGACCCGCCCGGACAGGTAGCGGCCGGTCTACAGGGACCCCACAAAGTTCAGACTAGAGCACCGCAGTTCAGTACTACTGTTCGTCTCTCGCTGAGAAGTTGTGTTTCTGATTCGTAAGTTTTGTAAAGATGGAATTCACCATGACAACGAAAGGAAAGCCTCTAGGGATTTATAACGGTTACCAGTAAATAGTGGAATGTACCAACATTGAAGGTATAATTTATTGGCGGTGTATAAACGTAAACAAGAAATGTAAAGGAAGATTATCCACCAGAAACAACTTAGTTTTAGGGGAAGGCAGCCATATATGTATTCGGGCGTCGGGGCTAATGAAGTGCGAAAACATGTGGTAAACGGCAAAAGGCGTGCAAAAGAAATGCACACTTCAACTTTTTCTGTTTACGCCGAAGAAGTAGGACCACTGTTCAATCAAGGATACGACATCGGCACATCACTGGCGTCACACAGGAGTGCAAAACGATCGCTGCAACGCATCAGGCAAAAAAAGCATGGGATCTACAAAAGATCCGACCGATGCTGCAGGAATATTTCTGCAATAATACCATTTGCTAATGAATGATGGGAGCAAATTATTACTTGCAGATGACGACAGACGACCAAATGATAGGATATTGCTGTTCGTCAGCGAAAAGGGGGAATCCTGTTTAACAGACAGCAATTCGTTCTTTGTCGATGGAACGTTCAAAAGCTCCGGCAAGCTGTTTGAACAGTTATTTATTGCTCATGCCGATATTTCTAGTTCTCAGGAGGAAACAAACACAGTTCCAACCGTGTACGGCTTGAGTATAAAGTGAGAAACGTACGAGCGCTTTTTCACAGCTGTTAAGAGCAACATACCTGGATGGTATATATTTGAAGCTGCACTCATCCAATCAGTAACACATTTGTTTCCTGATGCAAAGATTAATGGCTGCAACTACCATTTCCATCAGTGCTTGTGAAGGCAAGTGCAGAATTGCGGCCTTGTTACTGCCTACAAGGAAAACGAAGAAATTCGTTTTCACATAAGATTGTGTTCCGCTTTGGCTCACATTCCCCTGGACATGTTAGATGATGGGTGGCTATGCATTCAGGAGAGCACGCCAGATAATGAAAAACTGCAGCATTTTTACGACTATTTTGTTGAACAATGGCTGGATAATGAAGACATGCGAAGGGATATATTAAACTGCGCACGAAGGCGTCAGCGTACCAACAATGTTCCAGAAGGATGGAATCGTAGGCTAAACACATTAATTTCGAAGGTTCATCCAAATTTTTACTCCTTAGTAAAAATTCTCAGAGAGGACTCAGAATATCATAGGCACCAATTTGACCGACTAGTTTTAAATCTACGTGGGAAAAGAAGAAAGAATACCACAATTAAGACAGATGAGATAGTTTCAAAGGCCCTTACAAGACTCCAAGTTGACGGCAATATAAAATCATATATGACTTGCGTGGCCTAGGCACAGAAATTACAATGAAAAGAAAATGGCTGAAGCTACAGCAACACTGGTAAATATTGAAAAGGGGTTCAGTTCACGCCGATCGCCCTATTGTAAAAACTGTAAATAGATAATCAACCTGTGAATATTGTAAATAAATATAATGGGGGACGAGGAGAGACTACATTCTCCTGGTGTTCCCTGAAGACGACACTAAGTCAGCTAAATGTCTCTTGCATATTGTAAAAGATTCATTAATGAAGTCTGAAAAGTCATAGCTTTTCTAACAATCACAATCAGAATTTATGTGTAGAGAATTTTAGAAACAATGTCTGTTTGAGTGGACGATGAATACATCTTGTTATAGATTTCATTCCCTAACGCTAATTGCTAGTAGGACTCACATTAGACCTCAGTACACTTCCCTGCGTAGTACGGAAAAATTGAGGTCAAAATAATTAAAGAAAAAAGTTTCTACAGAGAACAAAATTCTTTAGTTGGCTTCTCTTAATATATGGTAAAAGGTTGCCACTCCTATCATACCAAATTTTGGGTGAGGAGTTGAAAGATGGAAAACATTTTCGGTTTCTATAGTTTCTGTAAAATACATCGTTAAGTACGAGGCTGAGCGAAAATTATGCGCTTTGGAAGATTAACCAGAACATAAATTCCAATGAAAAAGTTCTTACGCCTAACTGTGCTGCAACTAATGGTTGACATGATATCGTGGGGGCACAATGTGACTTTCCTCAGTTCGGTCAAAAAAGCAAAAATATCGTCTAATAATTCGCTTCCCATGTTTGTTTATCAGTGGTGGATATAGTATATATTTTGGGCAGAGTATTGTATACTAGCAAACCCAGTAATGCTTCGCTGTTACAAAATACGTGTGGGAGTGGGATATGTGTTGCAACTCCTTCGCCTCTTCCACTTCCGTATAACATTCCCTTACACCTTCATTTGTCCATTTCCTTTTTCTCTTCCCTCCTGCACTACCCCTTCAAATTACTAATTATCTGGACAATGTTACCAGGCTTTTCTTTCATAAAAACCTTTTCCTAAGCCACCAAGGCAAATGCCAGGATGGTACCTTTCAAAGAGTACAGCCAGTTTCCTTCCCCATCCTCAACTAGAAATATCCGAAGGTTTTGCTCCAACTCTCATGACCATTGTCGACGGGACGTTAAAACCCAATCTTTCCCCCTACTTCTTTGCGCCCCTTTTCTTCGTTGAGAATGCGACACTGCATCCCGCTTACGGATCTTGCATTGGTCCATTGATTTGTAGCATCACATCGCGGTATATGTTATCTTTATGTGACATTTGTGAAAGGCTGTCTCCTTGTGCCTCCACTTCCTACAACTTTGGGTAAGTTCACATACCATCAGTAGCGCGTAGGCCTACAATAACGCCAGAGATACGATGAAATTTTAATAAATTGAATGCCGGATAGCAAGCCTTGCCTATACTAAGACTCCCCTCTGGATTGAACACTGGCAGCACTCCGTTTATAGTCTGGATGTTTGTTGTCGAAGACACAGTCGAAGCTTCTGAAATGCAAAATTGGACATTTGATTCTTTCTTATATACATGTATAAAGAAAACACATCGCGGTAATTGTATAAAAATGAATGATTATTTCATAAATACCTTGTCATTACAATTATAAACCAAATAACGAAGAATCATCCAAATAGATTGAGCTGTTCTGAAGTTACGAGGTTACACGCATGCGTCAATTATCTGAATTTTCTACTTTTACAATGCCACTTTTCTTTCACACAAAACTTGCCCTAACAATTTCAAATGCAAAAAAGAAAAAGAAAAGAAAAGAAATAATAAAATAAAATAAAAATCTTAATCAGTTGAACCATTCTCAAGTGATGAGGTTACGTGCATGAAAAATTTTCTGGAATTTCCGAATTTTCCGGCAACCTTTCCAAACGTTTCTTTCGTACTAACCTAGTTCTAACATTCACAAATGCAATAGGTTGAGCCGTTCTCAAGTTATGAGGCCGCATACATACAGAAGATAAATTGTTATATATAAAGATAAGTTGAACAAAATTAAAATATAGATTGTATGGTATGGCTATGCCTTTATGCATCATTCATTAAAATGATCCAGATACAGATTTTTTTCCCTTAATATTCATTATTTCGGAGGAGAGGTGTTAAAAATGTAAGTAAACTGGAGATTGCGGTAATTATATAAAACGCAATACATGCTTTCAATTAAATCTATGTTCCTTAAAAACAATGTATTTCACAACTAATGTGTATCGATGTTTAATTAATACCATACACTAAATACGTGTTATCAGTTTTATACGTAGCGTCCTATGCAATAGCCTCTGACATCTTGATTAGGTAACAGATAGTTTGTTGGATATATTTATTAGCTTTAGCTTAAACCAAAACATTCTAGCCTTGTTCATACCATTTTCAACATCCTGTTCGACGAGAGATGGAACATTTACATGTTTGGTCGAATGAACCTGGAACACAAAACTTTTATTGAATAAAAACGTACATAACTTCAAGATGAGGCACAGCGATGTAAAGGCAAAAATCTTACTTTCATAGAAAAAGGTTGTCGCACTGTAACTGGCACACGAAAGGTTTATTTTTCAACAGGGGTGGACCAGGCCGGGGGAAGGGTCGTGAGAGGGTTCATGTGATATTCGTCAGTTGCGGTAAGTGGCGGGTGTACATGCCTATTATCGATCATCTCGCATATGAATTACTAAAGGACATATTATAGCTTGCTGAATGCACATTACAGCGACTTATCTTCGTCACAGGATTTCTTTATAGCTAAAAATATGAAAATAAATTTATCTTATTGTTATTACAATACATCGCTTTGCAAATACACTGCTTAAAACTGTTTGATATAATCACGATGGAAATTACAGCCGTCAAGGCATACAACCTTCACTAATACCTTCGAGTTCTTGTGTGCCCGAAAAATAAGCAAATAAAAATAAATTCGAATGTCTACGTCGTATACTAAAGATAGGGATGGGAAAAACCGACCGGTTAAAACCGATACCGGTATTTTAGTTTTGAATAACCGTTTTTTTCGGTATTTATTTGGTGTCGGTTGTAACCGGTTTTTTTTTAGTTATTGCCAAGAACCGGGTAAAAAAAACGGTACGACTACTTACTGTAGTAGTGGTTCAAAATGTGTTTTTTTTGTAAATTTTAAAATATAAAACTAGTAGCCCCTAATATTTAGGGCTATTCCTAAAATTTCCACTGCTGTGAAATATTAGGTCATCGCAGAAACTAAGAATAGCGATCAGTGATAATTTAACAACAATCACGGCAGTCAGAAACTCGCAACAAACGCGTGGCATAAGAACTTAAGAGCTGGTGCAGCTATTGAGGCATCGATGCACCTGTTGCCGCATGGCGTGGCCTATTAGACGACGCGCGTGCACCGGCAGTGTACAAGACTTGCCTCCGTCTGGTCATGCGGCAGTTTCTCAAATGTTCAAATGTTTGTAAAGCTTATGGGACTTAACTACGGGGTCAACAGTCCCTAAACTTACAAACTACTTATCAACTAGCTTATCCTAAGGACGGCACAAATATCCATGCCCGAGGGGGTATTCGAACCCCCGACCGTAGTGGCCGTGCAGACCGAGACTGGAGCGCCTCAGTCCCCTCGGCCACGGCGGCCGGCGGCAGTTTCTCGCTGTCGTAGCTAGACATCGGTTGTGTCTTAAACGGCACCCTCCCGAGTGTGGAAGTACTTCACGAAGTACGGGAGCAGTGAGGTACAATACTCCATTTGTTTTAAAAAGCTGAAAACGGGTGGAGGTGCTACAAACATGCTGTGTCATTTAAGGAGAAAGCATCCAAAATGTTCCTTGGAAGAGAAGGTAACTTCGATTCATATACCTATTATGTAAGCTTGGAATAATAACCGAACCCTTAATTTTGTGGCTGCTTCAGGGAGCAAAAACAACAATGTGACGCTATAGGGCCTTGTGACCGTACGCTCTCGCCATCGTCGTGCCCTTCACCTTCGTCATCTTTGCTGGATACGACGACACTGATTTCCACTACAGCCTCACCTCCATTTCGATCCAGATCTCCTACTCATTCACCTTCATTAAGGCAGTTTCGAAAACCATGAAAGAACTTCTAGCTATCAGAGTAAGTCATAATTTTCTCAATACAATGAGAACAAAAATTATAGACAGACTTTAACCAAATGTTTCAAACGTAAATATCTGAAGATAGTAACAGTATTCAATGTGTAATATATACAAACTTCTTTGTAGAGGGTGGTAAAGGTGACGCTGAGCTTACCAATACATTGGTTTTTATGGTTTGCAAACACATCTTGCCTCACTCTCTTGTGGAGAAATAGGGGTTTTCTCATTTCACCAAAGTTGCAGTGCCCATGTATAAGCTGCCCACCAGAAAAACTGTAAGTACTTACATTTTTATTTACGCCACTTAAAAGTTAAAACTAAAGGAAAAGTATTATTATATTTATTTTTCGGTTCTGAGGCAAATTAAATTTGTTGCATGTTGCCCCCCAAGCTAAGCTCAAGTTACCTGTGAAAATCCCAGGCAAATTTACCAAGCGGTCTGAGACTCAATGTCACGGACTGCGCGGCTGCTCCAGTCGGATGTTCGAGTCCTTCCTCCTCCCTCGGTCATTGGTGTGTATGTTGTCCTTAGAGTAAGTTAAAGTTAGATTAAGTAGTTTGTAAGTCTAGGGACCGATGACCTAAGCAGTTAGGTCTCATAAGAACTCACACACATTTGAACATTCTTTGATCATCTGGTACACAGCTTTTCTAGTTCAATTTGCGTAAATTTACACTGACAACAATC